>BBSZ01014514.1:0-13175 GCA_000981365.1 Subanguina moxae
ATTGTTATCGTCGTTTTTTATTTTCACTAATTTTACGCGATTTTGTTGGACTTTGAAATGGCCAACTCCGCTGACCAAAAACAGCACTTTCGACAACTGCTTTTTTGACGCCGTTCATAAGGGTCAAAAAGCCGCCAAGAGGATAGGGAGAGGTATCTATGTAGAAAGAATAGCTCAGTACTAGTATAGTAAATTCAAAAAATGACAATTTTGACCTTCAAGACACCCCCCCCCCACACCGGTAGGCCATCCAACTTTGACGAGGACCAACTTCGGACCTTATTGGAGGAGGATGGGCGTCAAACCCAAAGGGAATTGGCCGAGAAGATGGGCTCTACTCAACAGACAATCTGCAACCCCCTCAGATCCATCGGATTCACTCAAAAATTGGGAGCTTGGGTGGCAGAAAAGACTTCAGCAGAAAAGATTTGTCAAATTATCCTGCTCCAAGACAACCTCATTTTGTAAAATTCGTCTAAACCACCATCAAGGAGCTGAATTGGGAGGTTCTTCAGCACCCACCATACTCCCCCGACCTTGCACCAACAGACTACTACCTTTTCCGCTCCTTGTCCAACCACATGAGGGGCGTAATCTTCGACGACAAAGAGGACCTTGAAAACAGGGCTCAACGACTTCTTCGAGTCTAGACCCAGGGATTTCCGGCGAAGTAGCATTGACCAACTGGTCGAAAGGTAAGAGCAGGTCGTAAGCAATAATGGAGAACACATAATTGATTAAAATGTTGCTATTTCTCATAAAAAATTGCTAAATATTCAATAAAGAAAAGAACCGCAAAAACTTATTTGACAGCCCATACATATATTGTCAGCCCCATTTCGAATTCGGCGACAACTGCTCGTTGTTTGAACTGCAGCTGCCTGAATTCGACGTTTTGTACGAGTATTCAGCTTCTTAGGTCGCCATATCCTCCCATGTCGTTGAAAAAAGAGCACACAACTTTTTCAGAATACCCGATTTCTTTGACGGTATGTGGTGTTTTCTCAGTTTCTCGGCCGAGATCTCGTGTTAAGGGTGGTCGAGAATCTCGGTATCTCTTTCTCGGACTTTGCAAGTTTTTCGTCTCGGTTTCTCGCTCGGGAACCTAGTCCCCAACAGTAATAGAAAGTTTTTTTTTTCGAAAAATTCCAAATTTTGATTTGGGCAGACAAATATGTCCCAAAATGGCGATATGTCAACTTCTGGTCATATCTCTGCAAACAAGTAAGCTTGCACAATTTTGCTTTCAAATTTGCATTCCTGAAGACATTTCGAGCACTCGGAGGTTCAGAATAAGAAAAATCGTCTCAAGAATGCATACTTTTGTTCAGATATATCTAAAATTGCGGGAAAAAAAGTATGGCCAACTGTCTTATGTTCAAAATAATTGTCGCACCCTCTGCTACTTTTCTCATTTTTTACGATGGGAAAAAAGCTTTCACTTATAAACAGGTATTTCAACTGCAAGCAAAAGTGTACACTACACCAGTATAAAACTTTTGATCGGAGTCGACGGCACGAAAAGTGTAAATGTGAGCGATATGTATGCTAAATTAGTTGTTTACGACTTTTGGTTTTTTTTATGATGGAAAAGGAAGAAATTAGCAGTATGGTTTAATAATTCCTTGTTTTCTTCTTTCTTTTTCATTTCTGCTGGTGCAAGTGTTCGATTGACATTTGGGTGTGTGCCTGGCTGGCTGAACGCTAAAGTTGGTGGTGGGCTGTGAATTTTTTTGGTTGTTTGTTGTGTTCCATTTAACATCGATTCGCTCTTTTTTGGAGATAGGGTTCACAGTCCAGTCAACCAAACTTGGGTTCACTTCTCATTCCTGTTATTATTTTGTTGTTTGCATGAAATTGTGGTCGCATAAGTTTATTATTATTGGTTGTAGATGACTATTTTAGATTTTTAAAAGATTTGGATGTGGCGCATCTTCTCTAACTTACGCTCACCAACTGATTCGAATTACTGAGATATGACCAAGAGCAGGAGGGCCGAGGGTAAAAATGCCTAAATAAAAATATCATAAATTATGATAAAAAAGTACGGACACGAACATAATTTCGTCGCGACCGTTTTTCGTCGTGCTATGCTTTTTGTTTTGGCCATGAACAGTTGTTCATGTACAGTTGAACATATTTTTCAAAATTTACTTTCTTTTTTTCGGTTTGTCGTACAAGGGAGCTACACAAGTTTAAGTATTTCTCATGCACCAAATGGATATCCACTTGGTGTAAATTTTTTTCTTACTTTCAGGCTCTAAATTTTGTTTCTTATACAGTCGCCTCTCGATACAACGAACCCCTAAATTCAAAAAAATGTGTTTGTGGCATTGTGTTTTTGGTTTATTTTTCGCTGGTGTCTTCTAGGCATGTTATATACCAAAATGTAGCCTGGATTATAAGCTACATTTTGGTATATAACATGCCCCAAAGACACCAGCAAAAAATAGATCAAAAACACAATGCCACAAACACATTTTTTTGAATTTAGGGGTTCGTTATATCGAGAGGCGACTGTACTCATGTTTTTTTCCTATAGTTAATTAGCGTATTCTAAAGAACGTTTTACAGGGGTAAAATGACCGTTTTATCGACTATTTTTTGATTTTTCGAAAAATTCAACGGTTAATGACCAACTGTCCACGGCAAAAAAAATGATAGCACAACAAAAAAACGGCCGAGATGAAATCATAGCATTGACCAAAAAAAACAGCAGGGGCAGCTATACTAGTGCTCCAAGTGGCTGTATTCCTGATAAATACGAGCAAAGAATACAGTCATTCCTTTAGGTCCCCATCTTCCTCAAGCCAAATCGCAATTTTTACTTAATATGGATGTTGAATAGAATATTTCTATCATCTTATGGTTTCTGATTCACCCCGGCAGGCAACATGTTCTTAGGAATCCGAATTTGGAAGCAGAATTCTAACAGAAGTTTTAATTCCTGAGATATAACCAGAAATAGGAGAAACCAGGCTAAATAGCGTAAGTTTACGGCTGACTTTGGTCATGTCTCAGCAAACAAACCACTTTTTGAAATTATTTTTTACATTCCGATTTCTAAGGTCTTTTTCCCTACTGGGGTAGTCTGGAACGAAAAAATAGTGGTGAATAGGAGCATGTTGTGCAGAAGTTGTAAACCCGTATTGAAGTGGCCGTAGAAAATGATTGATTACAAAATTTCAGGCAAACCAACATCAACCAACAGAATCACCACCAACAGCAGCAAGCACACAAGCCAATGCGCGAATGGACAGACCAACAGAGGCGGCGTCTCTATAGAATTGCTCTCAATTTCTTCAATAAGTTGGTTATATTTAATATGACAAAGGTTTAAAAAAATACGATTTTTAACTAAAAGCATGGTACTTTACGTATAGCATTCTAACGGGTGACACAAAAGTTCGGAACGGAAAGCTTCGTCTTTTATCAATTCTAAAGCCATATCTCTAATCTTTTGATACGATTATGTAGCCCTGAAACTCCTCTTTCTTTTGGTATATCATACATCCAAAAAATATTACAAAAATGGCTGAACTTGAGACTGCATCAGCAAGTTTACAAGGTGGTGCAAATCGCGTTGATGCTCAACACCTTAAAACTCGATTTTTTATTGTAGTGAAAAAGTGGAAAATTTTTGCCTCAAGAAAAAGTGTTGTGATTTTTTCGCTAATTTTGCCCAAAAGTGCAAAATCGGGGAAACTCTCTCTGGACATTTTGTGTGAGGAATCCGATAAAAAAAAGAAAATAGCCAAAAGATGGGAGGAAGTGGGTTTACGAGACACTTAAAATAAAAATTGTTTGAAAATTTATATAAAATTTGAATTGGCACCAAAATTCAAATTTTGGAATCTTAAAGGGAATTTCATGCCAATAATCATAATAGGTAGTTTTTCATGATGATTGATGCTTATTTTTTGCGTGTCTTTGTTTTTTTTTTGTGAATTTAAAAATTTTAAGAAGCTGGAAAGGTTAAAGAGTAAGGTTAAGAGTCCAGTGTTAAGGGTTTAGAAGTTAGAGTCCAAGGATAAGGACTCAAGGGTAAGGACCCAGGCTTAAGGACCAAGGGTTGAGGATCCAGGGTTAAAAAAGTTAGAATTCCAGCCGTAGAGCGGCCTAGATTCAGTCGGACGCGCGTTAGCGCGTTGTAATTAAAAACAAAAGTTTTTTTTTTCATTTTTTTTCATCTTTTGTGCTCGACTTCCCTAATATTTTCCTGTATCCATTGGATCCTGCTAGTCGACCAAAACTCAAAAATAATGTCTTTTTTGAGCTTCTGAGGTGATCTTGAGTCGATATGGGGTGTTTAGGAATATTTTTAAAAAATGTGATTTGGGGGGTGTATGGTGCGACTATGCTGCTATCAAAGGTGACTAGCCGCCAAACTCACCCGATCTGACTGTAATAGACTATTTCATGTGGCCCTACCTACAATCTATAACTTGCTACAAACCCCACAAGTCGATTGCTGCGCTGAAGGCTTCTCTAATGAAAGAGTGAGACGCTATTCCTCAGGAGATGATTCAGAGAGCCATTGACAGCTTTCCAAAACGACTGAAGAAATGTATTGATGCAAATGGTGGTCATTTTGTTGAGTGAAATGAACATGTGATATTTCATTCGAAAGAGGAGACTCAGGGCTATCGAATGGTACTAAGATTTTAGAAATGTAACAATAATAATAGTAGAAGATAAGGCTTTGAAAATCCGTTCCGAACTTTTGTGTCACCCCGTTTTTCTTGCGTCAGATATAATTTTCAAGTTTTCAGTAAAATAAGAAAAATGGATATTTAGATACCCTCTAGACTTAGTTCACCCTGGTCCCCCAAGGCATAAAGTTAAATTTTGATCAAAAGCCGGCAAAATATAAGTCAGTACAACCCTCAAAAAATATGTTTACCTTTTTCATATTTCCCCATCAATAAATCTACTTTTACACCTTTTTTTCCAGAAAACCAGAACGAGGAATTCAACTGCTGATCGGCTGGGGATTTGTGGACGAAAATCCTAGATCCGTGGCCAAATTGTTTGTGGAAAGAAGGGGTCTCAGCAAACAGATGATTGGTGAATTTCTCGGCACCATCAAGTCTCCTTTTCACAACGCTGTTTTAGAGTAAATTTTGTTTTTATATCTTTCATCTCCGACATTTCCAACATTTATTTTATAGAAGTTTTTTCAACGAAATACCCATGTACGACATGGAGATCGACAGAGCTTTGCGCCAAATCCTCACCTACTTCCGGTTGCCGGGAGAAGCGCAGAAGATAGACCACATCATGCAGGTGAGAATACCTTTTGTTAAGGGAATGAATCAAGGCCCTCAATGAAATTTTCTTCCGGGATTTCGAAAACACTGTTGAAAACACTGGTTAGTCTTTTAAATAGAACGACTTTATTCAAGACATCAAGTTAAAGGGAAGTTAAATATCATTTTACTTGATAGAAAGTATCAAAATATTTACAGTCAACCCTCGATTTATCGATCCCCTAAAAAGTTCGATCCATAGTTGGGCCGACCATTTTTTTACCTCTATTTTTGACATATTTTATCAATTTTGATACTGATGTCTTTAGGAAAAAAAATCGTAAGGATTCTGAATTTGCCAGTCGTTTTTACACAATTCAACAGTTTCGCCTTACTTCGCCAAACTTCGATTTATCGACACCTTGTTTCCAAAAATGGGTGTCGATAAAATCGGAGTTTGGCTTTTTTGAAGGCGAAACATTGAGTTGTGTTTGAACGCTTGTCAAAAATATATTTGTGAACCCAACACGTCACAAGATCTACTGATTTTGAAAAGCAAAATTACGAACTATTACAGCCAATGTTTTCGCATACTGTGGTGGCTCAGATATAAAAAGTTTTAAGAAAATGCGTTTGTTAGGTAAAAATTTAAAACTACATCGAAGTGGCCTATTCCGCAATAAATTTAATAAAAATGTTCTTGAATTCAGGCATTTTCAAAGAGATATCGTGCTTGCAACCCCAGCCGTCTACCTGTGCATGTAAGTGCTGATACAGTCTACATTCTTGCCTTTGCTATTATCATGCTCAACACTGACCTGCATAGTCCTTCATTGAAAGATTCGAAGAGAATGAAACTAGAAGAGTTCGTCAAAAATATTCGAGGAATAGAGGAAGGAAAATTGCTGGACAAGTCAGTCTTTTGTATGTCGGGAGTCCCGACCTGGGATTTTGAAAAAATTGTTGGCAAAAATTGTTTTTTTTTCTGAGACAGAATAGTAGGCAAAAAGACCTCAGGGATCTGAAATCGGAAGCAAATTTCAGCAAGAAGCTTGGTGTCCAAGATATAATTAAAAATTGGAGAGCCGAGGCTAAAAATTGTTAGAAATTCAGCTCACGGTTAGCTTTAGTCATATCTCAGCAACCAAGCTATTCTTAGATTCGCTTTGTGTTTCAAGTTCCTAAGGTCTTTTTGCATATCAGGGGGCACGGAATTTTTTTAACAGAAAATATGTAAATTTATTAGAAAAAGCTTAAAAGCACATCTAAGTTACCAATGTCCCTCTTTGATAGCTGTAAAATTCGCAGTTGATTTGCATGTCTTTAACTAATCTACCAATATTCTAGACAACTACTTCACGGAATCTACGAACGGGTCAAAGAATATGAGTTTCGCTCTGGCTCAGACCATGTAACACAAGTTATGAAGGTGGATCAGAGCATCATCGGCAAGGAAAAACCAGTCAGTATTTTAAGAAATGTAAAATTGTCCGGACAAAAATGGACAATTTAGTAAAATTTATAAATCATAACTCATGCCAAATCAGGTCCCAACTAGTGGGAAAAGCAACACAGAGCTGTAATTTCGGCCAGGGAAAAACTCCAGAAATTCAGCTTGAAAACAGAAAGCGTTTGGGTTGATCCGAGTAAGAAAAAGTTTTCGACCCTAGTGCAGAATGAGTAGCGATTCTCGAACTTGGTCCCTCTTTGTTGTTTACCCCCTGTTAAACATTTATAACATGCCCAAAAATCTAAAAACTCTAGTCCAGAAACAAAAAACTCAGGAATCCTAATCTGAAAACAGAATTTCAAGAAAAAGCTTGGTTGTTAAGATATGATCATAGCCAGCCACAAACTTAGTTTTTATCCTTTTTTCTCCTAGTTTTGATCATATTTCAGCAACCAAGCCTTTTCTTAAAATTCTGTTTTCAGATTTGGATTCCTGAGGTCTTTTTGCCTACCGGGCTGCCTCAGAATGAATAAATCCTTTCAAAAATGAATACTGTAGATAAGTACATGCAAACTTTTGTGGTCTAACAAAGTGACTGCGTAATAGATGTTCCTCTTAACAAATTTTCGCGTAAATTATGGTGTACACCCGGATTAATAGAGGTTAAACTGTATGTCAAAAAAACCAAGGTTTTGAAATTTCGTCTGGCCCGATTTTGGCGACCCGCAATTTACCGTGTACCAGTTTTGCTCCATTTTGTCCGGAAAATTTTCTTTTTCACAGCCCTAGCTTTTTCTTTATTTTGCTGCTTTAAGTTGTTCAGAACAGTCACTAAAAAAATTCGAGTTTCAGAAGCTAGTTGAGCCGCATCGCCGTCTGATCTGCTACTGTCGCCTGCACCAAATCCAAGATGCCAACAAAAAGCAGACTCCAACTGTTCATCAGCGAGAAGTCTTTCTGTTCAATGATCTCATGCTTATCGCCAAAGTTTTCAACAAAAAAAAGTCTACGGTGGGGCAATATACTCTCCGTTCTTGGACCACTCTCATAGGCATGCGCATCGAGGAGTTTCAAAATGCTTTCTACAGTTATGGTCTTCTAATAAGTTGTCCGGATGGACAGCAGGTACTCTTCAATGCCAAGAACAATGATGACAGGTGGGTCCAAAATCATACTAAGCCATTGTAAATCTTACAATTCTCAGGTATCGGTTTATGGCGGACGTCAGAGAATCAGTAGCAGAAGCCACAGAGATGGAGCAACTCCGGCTGGAAATGGAATTGGATAAGCAAAGTGGGCGATCAAGCGGAAGAGCAACCAACATTCTCGACAATCGGTCCATCAACGCCAGGACGGATACTCAAAGGGATTCTGGTCTGCCAGATTTGGATCAACCCTCTCCAGTGCTTGCTGCTCCTACAGTTAACTTCAATTTTTCAAATGATTGTATTCCTTCTTCTTCTCCGTCAATTGCAACAACCACTTCAGTTACGCCCAATAGTACACCTATTAAGCGCTTGGCTAATGTTGTAAGGGGCGTTGTTGTGCCTGCCCCACCTGCTCCTGAACGCTCACAGTTACCGAATAGTTCGATGACCGGAGGCCCATCTTCCCATTCCTTGGCCAATGGAACTGCAGTGACTACGAGTGCTAATACGAGTGTGATCCGCCGACTTAGCTTTAATTCTCTGGACTCTGGTATGGTTGAAGAAACCAATGACTTTTCAGTGTAGTTGTTTATTAACTGTGTTGAAGTCACTGCAAATATTATATGACACCTTTGCATATGCTGAGGAATAATTCTTGGTGTGACAAGAAGCTTATTTGCTCTTCTTCTTCTCTTCTACAAAAAAAAACTAAAGCCGCGTAGTAAGCTTGCACACGGTCGGTTAATACCAAGTTGCCTCAAATACCGGATCGGACATATAAAAATTTATTGATACTTACTTATAAGATCACCCAGCCGACAATGTTTTACACTAATAAAAAACAAGAAGCAGATAGCTGGGTAGGGTCAAATTTCCCGACCGTGTTCCACCGCTCATTTGTAGCTAAAATTAAACTTGAAATGTATGCGCAGTATTAAACTTGTAATTATGTATGCAATATTGAAGTTGCTACAAAAATATCTTGTGGCACGCAGCCAATTAGCCAAGGAAAAGGCTCGCCAGCCCCAGAGCTCGCCAACGCCAAAGACTCGTAAACACCTTTAACTTGCCAACGAAAAAGACTGGTCAATGGTTAAGCTAGTCAGTCCAAAAACTCGCTCAACGAGAAAACTCGTCAAACGGCAATGCTCGCCAGCGAAAATCTCACCAGTCAACTACCTCCACTGACATAAATTAGGTTAAAAACACTTGAGTTTCGCTAACTATTATGGTAGGATACTGACATCGACGATATTCGACGTTGGCGAGTTTTTTTCGGTTAGCGATTATTGTCGGGTCTCTCAATGGCGGACTACCTCCATAACGAATGACTCTCCATAAAGGGTTGCCGAATCAGTTGGGTTTGGTGGCTTTTAAAAGAAGTTCAAAGAAATTAATGTTCTCCATAACGGAATGCTGCGTCCGGCCCTTTGAAGTATGCCATGGAGATATTTGACTGTATTAGGTGTTGGCGAGTTTTTTGTTGACAAGTTGGTTGCTCCTTTTGTTGTTGTTGTATATTTTCTGTGATGTGACCACTTTTATTTGAGCAGGAATTCTTTACTAAAAATTTTGATGTCATCCTTTTTTCGATTAAATAATTGTTGGCGTAAGGAATTCGGCTGATTTAAATCTACCACACTTTTTTTTCCTGGCACTGTTTCTGCTATGTACCAATATAACGGTTTTAATAGATAGGGACTAAATCACAGGGATAAGCCAAGCCAGAATCAAGTCTTTGATATTATACACCAGATGAAATTTCCGCTCAGATGCAGTCGAATGCAAAAAGAGTTTTAAAGGATAACGTCAGGAAGAAGGAATTATGGCCGATTAAAATTGGCAGAATTTCTTGCGCAACCTGCTACTTTTGCTCAAGGCAAAGGGTGTGTGTAAACTTTTAATTTGGCAGAATATCCTCCAAACTCAAGATTTCAGCTGTTGAATAATAGAAATGGGCTAAGTATTGTTAAATAAAAAAGTGTATGTAAAGGTTACTTTGAGTCAGTTTTGGAAAGCCCACATCTGCGTGTGCCATTATTATGTATTACTCTGTGTTTGTTTTGAAGGAAAAGAAAGCACTGTACCGTCTATCCTTTCATCACAACGGTCCGTGGTGAAAGATTGTTTACGGCTCAACCACTCGACAATACGGTACTGATACCATGCTCAAAAATGTAGTTCTGGGTGTCAGTTACATTTATGAGTATGGTGTAGGTACCAAATTGTCAAGTGATTGAGCCGTTAAAGATAGTTGACTCTACTAATCGTTGTGATAAAAGTGGCACATTAATAGACGTTTTGCGGTATATAGACTTTTCTCGCAGTCTTTTGCCATTTTCAAAATTTTCTTCACTTAAGTGCTGGGTTCTTGTTCAGCCTTGCTGATACAATTTGTGCTCATTCGATTGGAACGTTCATTGTGTTGTTGTAAATGTGGATACGAAACTAATAAATTAATGTTGAAGACCAGTGATTAGAATTGTACAAATACACTAAGACACAGCTGTTTTTATTAAGCCAAGATTTACTTTGAAAACGCTAAGGTCACTTCTGGGATCTCTCCATACGGAAGTTATGCTTTATTTATTCTAGGCTAAGCAATCAGTATGTCAGAGACAAAACAAAAAAGCTTGATCAAAAACTCGTTGGAAAATGCTCTCAGGCGGAAACGAAAGCATGCTCAAATCACTACAGATGAAGAGAATTCGCAAGCTTCAACAAGTGCTAGTGTTGCTGACGTTAGCAAAGAAATATCAATTACTGCAATAAGTCATGAAGAAGAACTGAGAAAGAAAGCTGGTGGGTTATTTTCAGATATGTGAAGTCGGCAATTTCTTTTCTCGTTTTAGCTGAAACTCTAGTTCGTGAGGCACAGCGCTCCTCACAGAGAGCAGATCGGATGGGACCTCAAGGATGGTAACTTTTGTATTAATTCTAAAGGGGATGCTACTTTTTTCTAGCAGCTCATTTGAAATCCCGCTAATTACTCTTTTTTGACCGCTAATATCTGAGAAAAATGGCCGCTAATTTTTCTGGCTTAAATTGAAATCTCTCGTCAAATTACTCATTTCACCCGTCAAATTAATCATTTATCCCGTCAAATTGCTTAAACTTGGTTATCTCAGCTGTTTTACAACAAGTTTTTCAATTTCAGTTTCCAGTGTGTAGCTCCGGATCTGCTCTCTCTAATGCAGCATCAGTTGACTCAACGTTGCTGAAAAAAGCAGGAGAAAAAGGTATTTGAATGTAGTAGAAGACATCCCGTAAAAGATCTTTTTTACTAACTTCTTCCAGCAACACTGAGACAGCTGATACTGCATTAGAAAGAGCAGATCCAGGGCAACACACTGAAAAAAATAGAAAATTTTATTGTAAAACAGCCGACATAAATAAGTTTAATAAATTTGACGGGATAAATGAGTAATTTGACGGATGAAACTACATACAGCAAAAAAAATTAGCTGCCATTTCTCTTAAATACTTACGGCCAGAAAAAAGTAGTTTTTTTTTTAAGTACAGGACAGGCTCGTCATAAATTATTTTGAATAATATTATTTCTGCAGGTTGAAGCCGAGACCACTGAACACCAACAAAAACTTTCTCTCTCGAACGTTGCAGTCAGTGGAAATATCGAGACGTGATCATTCGGACATGAAAAAAAAATCTAATTGAAAAAAATTTTTGTTTGTAAATTATATTGATATTGTTGTAGTTTTCGACTGTTTTGACGTAATAAACTTGGATAATATTTGTCTTGTAGAAGTGCTTTCAAGCATGCTACGAATTTAGATTACAATCTACGCCAAAAAAACTAATATAAAGACTACTTTGAAGGGGTTGAAGGCTGTATTGGGAGGGGAAGGGAAAAGAATAGGGCCACTTCGTAAAAAAGCTACTCAACCATATTTTATTGAGAAGAAGGGCTGTAAAGGGAGGGGAAGGGACAAGGAAGGGGGCCAATCTATAGGAAAAGAGAAGATTTCGAATATATCTCTTACAGGGATCCTTACAGATACGCTCACAGACTTACCTTTGAAATGAATCCGAGCATGACTCTTAATCATGAATACATGCAAAGATTCTTTTTGCATAGCTCCAGTAACCAAAAAATGGTAGCAAAATACGTTTTTTGAATTGGCGCAAAAAAAAACTTTACTTTCGGAGTCCACGGCTACGACACACATTATCGACGCATCTGTCTCCAAGAAACTCAATGAAATCTGCAAGCAATTTGAGATGCCAAAGCAGACGGTGTCAAATACGAAGATCTTGGAGGCGGCTCTGAGGTGGTTTAAGGCTGCCTGTTCTTATGCCTTCCCCACAAATAAATACTTTTACTTTTAGATTGCCCCTTTTTTGCCAGATCTGTTTGGAAGAAAGCTCTTTGTTCATCATCGTCTAAATTTCAATGACTTCATTGCGAGTGTACACCATTTATGATAAATTGCGTTTTTTTTTTCCTTACCCTGTACTTTCTAGTAATTAAATGTTGAATTGTCCTGAAGAATAAAGTTATTTCTTTTGGAGGCAAAGTTTAATTTTAAAGTTTATTTTTAAATACGTTCATGGAAGAATAACTTCGGAGAGGCATTGCTTTTTTCTCATTGGGTGCTTTCTCCGACTGTGCTCTTTATAGTTCTTGAATAATCGTATTTACTATGATTATCTGTACTTAAAAAATTTTCTCGTCATTCGAACCAGTTCATTCGAAAATTGTGCCTTGATACTTTTCATTGCACTGTTTATAGGGATGTAATAGGGCTGACGGGGGTGGGGAGTTTACTAGTATTGTAGTGCCTTCTTTTAACACATTAGTGCCCTGGAGAAGGTTTGTCAGTCGTAAATTACCGTTTTACGGCGTATTTTTTTTCCGCAGTATCGATTAGACAATAGATTAAAGTGCTCTAATTAGGACAGAAAAAAGGGTAGCCAGAAGAGGGCCACTGTCAAACACCAATTAAACTGTTCACCCCTGTCAAGCCTATTTTAGAATATTCTGATAAATACAGAAAGAAGAATTTCCGACGTGAAGAAAAAGTTGTTCCAGTGAGGGTTCACTTTGTTGAAGAGCTTCTCGCACGAGACTCGAAGTTGCACGAGACTCGTGTACCGGTGACTATTGACTTTTGCTTCCAGAATGGCCCAAATTGAGTAGTCGAGTGGACTGAAAAAAAACTGGACTGTACGGTGGCCACTGGCTGACATCAATGAATTCTGGGCGATTGTCACGATACCACTGTTGAACGACGCGAGCCCTGTATAATTAATCAAAAATAGTGCTATTAGGTTGTCAAACAAGTTTTTGCGGTTCTTTTCTTTATTGAA
>BBSZ01014516.1:0-14965 GCA_000981365.1 Subanguina moxae
TAATCTAGTAGAGTCAAGTTGTCTCATTGTTTCTGGACCTCCAGCATATTTGCCTAGTTGATGGATCTAATTTGTTTGTTAAGCCAGCAACTATTTCTGATATATGATTGTTGTTTTTCAAAAGAGTGTCTACACCTGGCTCACAGACTGCCACAATACCAGCTTTTTGTCCAAATTTGGAAAGCGCTGTTACGGCAACTTCTGCTCCAGATTCGTAAACTACTTTGTCAGGTAGAGTGGCACTTAATTCTCTGTTCCTGGCGCAGACCCATTGTCCTGCTTGCGACTGACATTGGTTGTGATGCTATCACCAATATTAGGCAACTAGGCAACAATTGAGTCAACCAGCAGTACCTCCTGATAATAACCTTTCTTTTTATGAGGTATGGTTGGAAAAGTCAATAATTTCTAAGCGACTCTCCTCAATTTCCTTTGTGAGCACTCTTTGGTTGACTGTCTTTTAAATTATTCATTAACGCTAATTAGCCAAAGTGTGCCACTGCCATTATCACCATTCCTACAGCTTACTAAAATAGGTTCAACGCATATTGATTAATGTGAGTGTGTGTACTATTCATGTGTGTATGCAAGAAAATCTCATTGTTCAGGGTGACTATCACTCTCTACAGAAACAACACTCTTTTGTCCAGCTGTCCACTAATTTATGCATAATCATTCCAACAGTTGACCATTTCACATTCATTTTGATAAATAGTAGGCTGTCCGGAAAGTATGCGCAATATTGAAATCTCTGTAAAATCAACTTGATTCTCCTACGGCTTCAAAAGTTTTTGGGAAAAAATATATTTTTCTATACCCCATTTTTTAGTCTATAAGAGGGGCCAAGCTGTTTTCGAGACGTTTAAAACCAACAGAAGTTTTTGTTGAATATAGTATTTCTTTAAATATTTTTTTTACTTTCTTAGGTTCACTTTCTTTACTTTAAGCTTCAGATTTTTCCAATACAAACTTTGGTCCAATTGAGCTTTAATTAGGAGCAAGAAGTTAATCAAAATAAGTCAGGTGTGTTGACCAAAAGAGTGGGAAACTAATTTGCTTACAGGCCAAGGGGTAAGAAACTAAAATAATTTTCTCATTTCCCTAGAAAAAGTTGCCTACTACTAATTCTAGGGATTTAATTATCAAGCTTGTCAGGGCTAATGTCACAATCTTTGAGTTTGGCTCTCTAGAGTTGCTTTTTATGATGTGTAAATTGCATTTCGATTGGAATCTTTGCCTTTTTTCTGCTAGCAAATACCTTTTCTGTTGTATTTTTGAGATTAATGTGGGTTGAGATGAAATTTTGGGCAAAATTACTGGGATTGCAAGCAAAAGAGTATAACTTCTTTTGCGGTCAAACCCAGCATTTTGGGCAAAAAGTGTGAAAGGAACCAATTTTAGAAGTGGCCTTTATAATTTGGTCTTGTGGTTGTCTGTGCCCTAAAAACCTTACCATCTTTGTGCTGAAATCGCTGAGTGAGAGCCGCGTTTCGCACTTATATTCTATCTTACTGTTATGCCCTCCAAATCTTAGCCAATTTACTGTTGTCCACAGCTGGTGAACCACAAAACATGTGGCTGCTCTATTCTCCCATTCACCCTATCCAACCAAGTGGCCAATAAAAAGTCTAAGCTCATATTGATCTCACTAATCGTTAATGGTGGCTCATGGAATCAGATAAACTTTTCAAAGATCCCTATTTTCCTTTCGAAAAGTTTGGAAAGAAAACCATTAAAGAAAGAAGAAGATTGACCTGCTATTGACCTTGGATGACCCTGCCCCACGACCACCAGCCAGTCGACTGGCATAAAGTGCTCCCCTCCAGCCCATTGGCATTGACCTTGCTGTTTTATCCCGCTCCTCCCAGGTTGACCTAGCCTTAGCCCCACTGTTTATGCCACTTGTGTACAGTTGACTCTTTAAATAGGGGGTCTAATCTGGATGTCGCCTATGAAGTGAACTTTTTGTCTTGAATTTTGATTTTCCTGGCTATTAACCTTAGCAATAGTTCAACAACTTCCGACAAAATGGCTAATTTGTTCTCAAATTCATTAACAATTTTTTTGCCAGCAGCACCCACTCAATTTTTCCGCTCGTTTGAGCAATCATTACTTGTTTTTCTTTCCTATGTTTGATAATGGCTAAATCAAAAATTATTTTTATTAATTTATTGCTTTTGACAACAATATTTTAAGCGCTTTTACAAGTATTGTTGTTTAATATTTTTTGTTTAATAAATATTCTACTAAATCATGTAACACCGAAACCGATCCAAAAAATGGAATATACCCCATTTAGGCCAACCAGTCAAAAGAGGGTCACAAGGGAAATTGAGGAGAGTCGCTTAGAAATTATTGACTTTTCCAGCCATACCTCATAAAAAGAAAGGTTATTATCAGGAGGTACTGCTGGTTGACTCAATTGTTGCCTAGTTGCCTAATATTGGTGATAGCATCACAACCAATGTCAGTCGCAAGCAGGACAATGGGTCCGCGCCAGGAACAGAGAATTAAGTGCCACTCTACCTGACAAAGTAGTTTACGAATCTGGAGCAGAAGTTGCCGTAACAGCGCTTTCCAAATTTGGACAAAAAGCTGGTATTGTGGCAGTCTGTGAGCCAGGTGTAGACACTCTTTTGAAAAACAACAATCATATATCAGAAATAGTTGCTGGCTTAACAAACAAATTAGATCCATCAACTAGGCAAATATGCTGGAGGTCCAGAAACAATGAGACAACTTGACTCTACTAGATTATACCACCCCCACTTAAAAAAACTTATGCGGCTATAACTTTCTTTTTTGGAAGAGGGCTTAAGATATAGTAGTACCAACAACTTAGATGCTGCGGCACTCTAGACACGCTCAAGATATGTATTGTTATAAGCTAGACTAATTTTAGGGGTAAGTTAGGGGTAAGCCAAAAGAAAGAAATATCTAAAAAATGGCAATTGGCTGAAAAATTGTTTTAATCTTTCATCACTTAGATGGAAAACACAAACCTACATTTTTTACTGCCGATATTTACTTCCAAACAATGTTTTGACTGGTTTTCATTTTGCATAAGATGTTTCCCTTCTATAAGAGTGAGGAAAAAGCCAAAAACAAAAAGGGAAAATAATGGCTTTGATACTACTCTCTCTGCCAAACAAGTGAAAGGGCAAAGGGCATCAGCAGCCAAGCTGTCACCAAAAAGTCAGTCGAAAAAGGACTCATATTTCCTGTTGTTGTCTAAAAAAGTTACACATTCAATTCCATTTTTTGCTAATGACAACTTCTCATAATTAATTACACACAGCAAAGGCTAAACCGGACTGCTTACTTGCCAAGACAGGGTGATGGATGAAAATATCGGAGAATAACCAAATGGTTTCTCAATTTTTTTGCATAATCTTTTTTTCTTACGTGTCTATTGCTTTGGTCTGTTCGCTACACACCTTTAATTACCTTCATTGGACAGCTAATCAAAAGCCAGTCTCTCTCAAGCTTCTCAATATGACCTTTAAAATTAAATTTAGCAAAATGCAGAGAGAAAAAAGGCACTCAGGAAAACAATCTTCCAACCAGTTGGCTATAGAGAGGAGTACAGGGAGGGAAGCTGTCTGCTGGTCATTCCCTCTCAAAAACTGACTTCTCTATATACATATCTCTGGTTGGCAGGAAAAGAAATAGCTAGGTGGGCTGGCTAGCCAGCCAAAGGTCGACTTGCCTGCTGGGCAGCAGCCGTTGCTAGACAAATGGCTTAGCAGTAAAAAACAAATGAGGTTGGCTGCGCAATGCCTGCCTTGCTCATGGCTGTTAACCCTAGGCGAAGGCATTTTGTCGACGATTTGTAGTGGTGTGGTACTCAAGACACACTTTGTTTTATCCCACCTAGTTGTATCTCTTAAATTTCAGCTTATTTGATTACTTTTATTGACAAAAACCTTACTTATTTTAAAGTACCCAAAAAGAAGTTGACTTGAAAATGAAATTATAGGTTTGTATATGCCAAGGTGTCTTTTGACCGTCATACACTTAATTATATCTCAACATCCTGAAATCTAACAAATGATAGGTAATAAAGGTTTTGTAACTCTCGAGTTGAGCTCCAGTATAGATCTAACCTTTTTTGTGAAGCTTATGCTATATCACTCTTTTGGATCGGTTAAAGTGATAAAAATGCTAGGTACTACTTTATTATATCTCCCCCCCAAAGGCCCAACCTCTCGACATGGACTTCTTACACCCGTCAGTTTTGGCTAGAATGTCTTCATAAATGTAGTAAAATGTTGCTAAACAAAGTTTCACCGCAATGTTTCCTTCCTCTGACAAGCTGCTTCCCTTCATTTTTTTATTGCCCGCTTAATTGATTCATTATTTGGCCATTAATTATGTGTGTTTCAATAGAAAACAAAGTAGATGAAATGGATGAGGGTGGCATTTCTGTGCCAACATGCATCCACTCGATGCCTGTTGTATCTGTTTTTGTCAATTAATTTATGAGTGAAAACCTTCAAAAAGAGATTATACGCTTGTACCAAGAGAGAAGCGCTTTGTGTACAATTTATTTTTTATTCTGGCCGAGACGATTATGTTGTTATGGCAATTTTTGAGTTGAAAAAATACGCAAAACTTGTGAGAAGTTTTGCGCATCTAGATTCTAGAAGTCTCTTTTGAATTTATTCCACTTTTTTATCCCCTTTCAATATGTTGACCTACCTCTTTCATGACACTTTTCTTGGCATTGTGTTTTTAACCTACTTTTTGTAGAAGGCTCTCAAACAAGCTGCCACTCAAATTGTAGTCAAAATTATTGTCTTGAAGATAAGGTCGTAACATGCCTGATAGCTGTCTAAAAAACTAGATTAAATACACAATTACAAGAAAGTGATTTTAAATGAGGGTGCAGGTGCGTTTATTAAAACAAATGGGCCATACAGTCAGCTCCGCAGTGATATAAACCTCTTGAGTTGGATGCCTTACTGCCTCCCTTCAGGAGTTTAATCACTAAAAGCCTCATTTTCGACTGTTCATGTCCAGCTATTTTCAAACAAAGGCAATTATAGCCAGGCTGGCATCTTCATATGCCCATCTTTTTGTTTAGAAAAAGCTGTATGTTTAATAAAACACAATTTTATGATAGACAAAACGGCACAGTCGAAGCTCGTGGCAGAGTAGATAACTGATACTGACCCTAGGTGTTATGGGAGGATGTCCTCTACAAGGAAGATACTTGTGTCTCAATTTTACTTATCCAAATCCAAGACAAGTTTTGGGCTTACCTTACCGGGAGTGTACCTTGCTTTAGACTTTGACTATATATGCCTCACAAAAAACTTCCACATTGCACCACACAGATTCTGAGCCTCACTTCGGCATGTTATACATTTTCTGCTATTTTGTCTGAGTGTCTTATTATTTGCTATTGCTTAAAAAGAGCCATGATAATGCATGCGGAGAAAAAAAAATTAAGTCGCTCCTATTTTCAGTTCATGCCCCGCTCCAACACTGCGGCCTTTGGAATCGCAGCTGCTTCACCTGCCTCTTCAGTAGTCGATGCTCTTTCCGGCAGCAGCACTGTCCACCCCTCCTCCTCTGCCAGCAACAACAACCAGGCTCGATTGTGCAGAGAGTTTCTGACAGCCACTGCTTCAGCCCACACAGCAAATAGTGTAGGAGGAGGCAGGTCTCTGACTACCAACAATGGCTCAAACTCCACCACTGCTTCTATTACCAGCAATGCTTCTGTGAACGGAGACTTGTGTGGAGTGGAGTTGTGTGTGGTTTGTGGTGATAAGGCCTCAGGTCGACATATTTAAAACTTTCTTTTCATTGAACTGGATCAACACGGACATTTTAGGGAGACATTACGGCGCAATCAGCTGTGAGGGTTGTAAAGGTTAGTGTGCGTCATTATTGGCTTAGTCCATTTTCTTCAATTACTTATTTTCAGGGTTCTTTAAGCGGAGCATTCGGAAACAGGTTGGACTCAATATTTGATTTTATGAAAAAGTAGGATACTAAAGTAGGATACCAGGATACTATACTGCATTATACCAAAAGTAAGACTAATTCCATCCATTTGCAGACCCTCAAGAATCAAGTTCTACAAATAGCCTATGTGTGTCGGGGTGCCAAGGACTGTCCAGTGACTAAGTTCCATAGAAATCGCTGCCAATTCTGTCGACTGAGGAAGTGTTTGTCGATGGGAATGAAAAGTGAATGTAAATTAGTTTTCAGCAAAATTCTGATCTTGTCTGATCCAATCTTGCTAGCTACAAAAACATACGATTTAACCAATCAGTTTGTTTTCAGCAGTACAGGCGGAGCGTCGACCCATGAATGCAGCGCTAGCGGCAGCTGCAGCTGCTGTGGCAGCCGCCTCCAACACATCCCCCACTTCTTCCAATGGGCACAGCAACTCAAAATACTCCAAGATGAACAACGGAATGGCCATGAACAGAAACGGAGGCGATGGATCTGCTAGTGGCAATGGCACAACACTGTGTAGGAGCACTAGTGTTGCCTCTTCTATGGCATCAAATCATCATAGATTTGAGAGAATTGTATGTTTTTACCGTTTCGCTTTTTCCTCAACGAAAGTAGAAATAAAAACCTACCAAAAGTTAGCAGAGAATCGTGGATGACCCAAGAGTTGTATAATAGAGTAGTACCAAATGTCTTTTTAGAGCTCTCCTATCCTATCTACCAACCACTATCTTCAGCAAGGTCTGCTTGCTATTGTGCAGCAGCAGCACAACCACCCACCCACTTCCTCAGTTTCCGACTTCATTCTGCAACTGAACAACAACAGTAATGCGCCAACAGGCAATGCGCCTGGTGCAACCATCAACTCCACCTCTACCACTACCACCAAAGTGAAGTTGGAGAGAAAATACTCCTCAGATGCCACCTCCACCACAACCACCACTTTAGACCACATGGGTAATGGTGCTCATCCAGCCAGCAATAGTGTTAGTCCAAGCGCACCTCTTTCACCCACTGTTCCCACTGCCCGAATCAGCTGTAAAATAGAGACGTCCAGCAATTGCCAACATGACGAGTCTGATCCTGAGTGCTGTTGCAATTTGGCGGCAACCACATCATCCGCCGCTCCTTCTCCCATTTCTTCAGGTGACGGCAATGGCAGAGGGTTGTCACAGCAGTTTAGTGAGGATGATCCCACTTCTCCAACCTCTTCTTCCTCTTCTCTCGGCTCTATTTTTCCGATGTTCAGTCCCGAATGTGCCAAATTTGAATTGCCGATTCCGCAGCCGCAGCCACAGGAATTAAACATACAGTTTATTTGTGAGACGGCCAGCAGATTGTTGTTTTTATCGGTGCACTGGATCAAGAATGTGCGAAGCTTGGCAGCTAAGTAAGTAAATTAAAGATAAGAGACGTGATAAAAGCCGGTTTTTTGTAGACCTTTCTACATGGAATGTACAATGAAGCTAAAGTGGTGCGATTTGTTTGTATTGGGCTTGATGCAATGTACGGATGAGTTCAATCTGCCGAACATGCTTCATGCTATGAACAACCACTTGGGGACATGTGCTAAATTTGGTAGGTCTTTGACTTATCAGAAACACAGCTCCACTTATAATCTAGTTATTTACTTAACTCATGAGAAACTTCTAAGCCTCACAGCAAAAAATATTGGACTCTACTGAATTACACCATACTTACCCCTGTCCCCCCCCTGTTTTTCTACTAGTAATTTCATTTTTCAGGCCAACTAAAACCGGAAAAGTACGAAGAAGTCAACAAACAGATCAGCTATCTGCTGGCTTTGGTGTACAGAATCAGGCATTTGAAGCTGACCAGTCTGGAATTTGCCTATCTCAAAACAATTGCTTTCACAGCTAATGATCTACCAGAACCATTGGTTGTTCTATCTTCCTCGAACGCATCTACAACCGACCAATGTCCAAGAGCCCAACTCCAACGGCAACAACAACAATATGGTCGTCAGCTAAATGGACAAGCTTGTCAAGAACTCTATGAGCACATTTTGGGTACTTGTATTAAAGACAATGAAATTGCCGGAAAAAAGAGCAAGTCAGGGAATGTAGAAAATCAAGGAGGAGACCATATGGATATCGATGGGTTAAATAATCCTTTTAACCACAAAACAGAGCCTCAAGAACCTGAGGAAGATCATAATTCTACAAAAAATGAGTGCCAATTAGAAGAAGACCAGCATTCAGGCTCCCCTTCATCCTCCCACTCATCCTCTTCCCTGCGATCAGAAGATATGAAAGCCAACAATAAGTCAGCCAAAAAAGACTGCAATAAATTAGAACAGGCCTTAGGCGATGCCCACAATGCGTCTACACCAATTCTGTTAGCAGCTCTTGACAGACACTCCCAAGTGCTGCAGCTATTGCCCTGCCTTCGGTGGTTCAAACAGTCAGTGCTGGTGGAACTCTTCTTCAGTGGGCTGATTGGAAGTTTAAGCATAGAGACCGTGATGCCCTTCATCCTCTCCATGGATGTGATGCAGATATTTGACAAGACCAGTACAACCTCTGCAAATGGAGCTAGCTCAACCTTGTCCGGCTGTAGTATGGGCTCCACGGGAAAAACTCTTCAACAGCAAGGCTTATTGGCATTGGCTAATGCTGCTGGGACTTCTATAAAAAACTTCTAAAGCCGAGATGTAATTTGAGATGTGGAGAAAAGTTTTGGTGGTTTGTGATATGGTGGAATCTTTCGTAAATTTATCGTGGCAATATATTTTTTTCAATTCTCCTTGTGAATAAGAACCCGTTGATATGGTTTTTTGCAAATTTAGCCGAGTGAAATGTGAGTTGAAACCAGTTGAATTTGATTTGTCTGTATTTGTGTGACTGTTCCAATAGAGCATTGCCTAGTGCTTTCTTGTTAAAAGATGTGAACATATTTCTAGTTTAAGGTAGACCTGTTTTCGGTTACAATACAGTCAAATCTCAATATCGAGTCCATTTACAAGTTCGATAGAATTAAGAAAACGGTCAGAGTGCATCACTTCTCTGTAGATCTACCATGGCAAAACAATTTTTTAAAATAAGTTTAGTGTATTCGAAATGCTTACAAGGGGTAACTTAGAGGGCCTAAAAGATAATTCTCCCATCCCAATTTCCCTTCCAGTATGCTGGAACTACCAAAAGAAATGTCTGCTTGTATGTGTATTCGAATCCAGGACAAGATTAGTTGGACCCGGTGCGAGTTTGGTTTCCTGTAAACAAATGTAGCTATTATACGGCTGTAAAATATTTCCCAAACATATTAGCACAAAAAAAAGCACAACCAGAGGAAAAGTGACACATCAAGAGTGCAACCCATGTATTTTTTAAAAATATTACATGTATATATTAGGTGGAATCAAACCTCTAGTTAAGAGTCGTCTACCAAACCATAATACCGTAGCTGGACTTGCAAGAGTGTGACTGTTCACTGATGGTTGACCGTACCTCTATTTCACCATTTACCTTGTTTTTCTTCCGGCATTGACTATATTTTATGTGGTTGCCAGTGCTTTCAATAACTTTCAATGAGCAATCTTGAATCTTTTTTCATGTTTTTACTCAATTATCTTATATTATTGATTGATATCGTTGAATAAGTTTGTTTTCTTCTTCCTAGCTTAACTACAACCTTCCTCATACACCAATTACTTTCAGTGCGAATTTTCTTGGCAATTATTTACCTGATTCAATCTTTTTTGTTTAGCTAACATATCCGCTTTATCATTAGAAAAAATTATCTATGAAGAATGTGCAATTTTTATCTAGTTGATTATTTTATAACACTTTTAGTTATTGTTTAGGTTTGAAGCAATGTATACACCCGCTTTTTTAGTCATGGATAGATGTCTTTTTTAGTACTTGTGGCAATAAACTTTTCCTTTATCTCTCTGTTGTCTCTGCAATTAAAATAGAAAAAGGCTGCCTTAAAGCCTCTAGGAAAACCCCACCCTCGGATATTGTCCTGCTCTCTGATACAGCTCCGGCTCCACACTTGTTTCTATTAAAGCCTGGATGTCTGTCCTGAAGAGTTGACTGTATGATCCCGATAAATAATTGGTTTTCCAGTTGTATTGACCGTTTAAGAAGCATTTTTGACTATTTTTTAAAGGGATGACGGGCTGTATAGGGGTGGGGAGAAAGAAGGGGAGAGGAAGGAACAAGTAAGTACAATTACAATAGTTTGTAAAAAGGGTCCAGTCAGGTATAAACAAAATCTTAAACATAGCTTTGCTTACTGAGGTCCACCGCATAAAAAAAGCTCTGGTATGCATGCTATTTTTATGCACCAAATTTGCTGTCTCTCATGCTTCCCACAACCATCGCTTGCTCTTTTGCCTTTGTATTGCCAGTTGAAAGTCCGCCAAATGCTATTGCCTTCTCGTCCAAAGGCAAGATGCTGACATGGTGGGTCAAAAGTCTTGCAATATACCACAAACCAAACGATTTGACAGGTCCTCTCCGGTCTACTGGTTTCCATCGTCACTATGGCAATAGTGATGGTCTACTTGTCCACATTCACCTCGTTCATCTTTTACTAAAAAGAATCAAGAATTTTTAGTCAAACAAAAGTATATTATGTTGAAAAAAGCATGGTGCTTTGTTTTGTTTACTTCCTACATTCATTTTCATATTTGCCCTTCTCATAATCTCTTTTCTTCTCTTTTGCCCAGCAACCGGCTTTTGGAGTCAAAAGACAGAGATTCCTTTTCACCTTTCCAGCCAGCACTTCAATGTGTAATTGTCAAAAGTAATGAAAAGTCACACAAGCCAGCTTTCCTCTTCAGCTATAGCTTTCCCCCCTATACTTCCGTCCATTTTTGATTAGAACATCTCTGGCTGGCTACGATTGCACTCACCCTATTTTAATTGCCCCTTTTCTTACTTTTATTGATTGGCACAGCGGGTGAAACGGTCACAGCCTACTTTCCATGTGAGACACCACCAAAATCATGTTCTTTTGCTTGTGACTTCTCTCTTTCACAGCAGTATAGCGTAAGTTTTGCTAAAACTGCGGTTCTGCAGCTAACTTTTTCTTATTCTTAGGGTTTTGCAGAGCTTTTTGTAGTCGTAAAAGTGCTAGTTTCCATCAAACTAGCACATTCCAACCCTTTTTATCCTTTTTTACATTATACATATCCTGAGCAATTTAACTGGTCCAAACAGAATATAAGAGATGTTTTCCCTACTTAGAAAACCGTACCTCTCCCACAATAGAGCTGTGTTTTATCTGCACTGTTTAGCTTAATAACCACGTGTGGGGAAAAATTTTTAAGAGAAAAAATGTGTCTTTTTCAATAGTAGTGAAGAGCAGAAGCACTTCAAAACAATTAATCGATTTTGCTTTGTTTGAATGTAGCAGGAGATGTGTACACACTCGCACCTCCACAACTCAAACTGAATACAATAAAAAACTGCAAAAGGTTGGTGCAGATCTTTTTTCTTTCAGCCTTGAACTTTTAAATTGTCCCTTTTGAGACTGAATGCTTTACACGTAATAGGTGTTGTTCTAAAATATTTGCCACTAAATTTGATGTCATGTTTTCTTTTTAATTTTCTCTGCCTTCATTTGTCACGACAAATCCATGTGACGCAAAAATTCCGTTCTTTTGACCTTTTGAGGTCAAATGGATGAGTACCATCGCAGACATGGGAATTTAAAAAGGTTGAATACACTCGAGACTATACTTTTTTACTGGACTTTCTCCAAAAAAATTGAGCACCAGAAGGAGTATAGTGGCATACAAAAGAGAAAATGTCATGGCCTTGTAACCTGGTGCAATTTCCATTCTCAATGACGAAAGTGCCCCTTTATATACTTGTTTCAGTGAGGCTAAAATTTTTTGAACCACCTCTCTCTATTTAATGAAGTTTTCAGATGTATTCATGACAAAATTATATGCTGTACCAAACATTTTTCTACTTCTTACTGCCAGCGAAAGAAAACTGATCTGAAAGTATTGGCTAGATATTGCAAAATTTTGCCCAAAAATGTGGCTTCCGAACACAGCTTCAATTTCCATGGTAAGCTGCTACTAGGTTGCCCGGAAACGAACGGCTTCTTCAAATTTCAAGCTCCATGCACTCTATGTTTTACACACAAAGCGTGTATATTTATAACTCAAAGAGTTTTCCCCACTTAAATTCAAATTCGAGGAGGGTAGTAGTGAGAAAAAAAAACATGTTGTCTGTAATGATCGAATTTGCAGTCAAACTTTTTTTAGCCTTTTCTCCTGCTCCAAGTCACCCTCTTCAGCCTTTCTTTGCCTGCAGAAGCACTAACTCCAGACGATCATTGCCAGAACTGTCAAAAGGTGTTGTACTACACATTCCAATACTACAAAAAGACTACCACCAAAAAGTTCTTACGTCACAAGATCAAACACATCTGCAAACGATATTTTGAGGTAAAATTATGCTTTAAATATATATTGGGTCGGCATCCACAACTTTGGGAATTTCACATAATTTTCGATACCGAATCAAGATTTGTTGTGTGATATGTAACAATACGCGTAATTCTCACGACTTTCCAGTGGTATAAACAGAACATGATTTGAAAATCTTGAAGCTGGGATACAGCCATTATTATGAAATTTGTCGACATTTTGGTAGCTGGCGAAAATATTCGACAAACAGTTTTAGTATCGCCGGCACTGCCTGACCAATTTACTCTCCAAAGCAGATCTAGTGTATGGCGACATGGAGAGAGCCATTCTGAGTAGCCACTACAAACCAATGGCCACTTGTGAAGCAGTCAAGGAGTGTGACAAGAACCAGTCGCCATTAGTATTTACAAAGATTCCCGCAGAAGACTTGGATGATGATGATTCAACTGTGGAAATCGAAGCTACATCTACCAATAGCACAGCTGCCTCTGCTGCCTAGTGTGGCGCTGGAACAACTCCTGCTTATACTTATATAAATGTTGCTCTCTAGAAACTTTTTTGTATATTTTGCGATAATTGAGCTCTTGGTCTTTACGGCATTTCTGGTCTACCTTATGAACATAAGACAGTTGATCCTGCCTTTTCCCAACGTTTTTGATATTTTTGGATATAAGCACTCACTTTTTCAGGTGCTTTTTTATTCTAAGAAACTGCGGTAGTCAAGGTTTCCTCAAAATCCGAATCTGAATATGGAATTAGAAAAAGTTGCGAAATGTGGATGTAAGTAAGGGGGTCGCTCTTCCAAGATATCAACTTTTGATATCCAAGCAATTTTATGAAATTTTGCTTTTAGATTCACATTTTGGAAAATGTTTTGCATGCTAGATTGCCTTAAAATAAAGAACCCTTTGCAAAAATAAATACTAAATAAAAAATTTTAGGAAAAAGGCATGGCCAACAGTCGTTTTACTCTGCCAAATAACCTCTCTTATTTGACCCTTCCCAAAAATTGGTTTGTAGCATTGTATTTCATTCCATATAACCACTCAAAATGTAGCGCATAACCTCAGTTACATTTTGAGTGGTCATATGCTAGAAGGTCGTGAATGTTTATGGGTTGAATACACAATATCACAAACCACTTTTTGGAAGTCAATTAATGGAAGTTCCATGTAATTTTGATTACTTACTGTGTGTATACATTTGACAATATTTGAGGATGTTTTAAGTAGAAAAATAAACGGTTTTTTGCTATCTACTTATAAAACATTTTATAAAGCAGAAAATACAGGCTTTGCACAGTAAACATAGAAATAACTGATATACTTTTTAAAGGAGTACACCAAATTTCGTCCGGCTGGCTTCTGAAGGAAAAATTCTCTCTTTATGTATTATCGTGTTATAAATGTGCCTCTCAAGTGCAAAACAGTTTGAGACAATAAACAAATGATACAATAATTTCTACTGAACAAAAAACAGGATCTCAAACAAAAATGTTTTGATGCTCTTGGAACAATTTTCGGCAGTGAATGCAATTCGATTCTCATCCAATTAGGGCAATCACAAGTATCAGACAAACAATCAGTGCAAAATACCCGTTAAATAGCTACTCTAACACATTCAAATTCACACAATTTCATAGTGGGGCTGTAGAGGAGCACCTCCAAAAGAATTGCCTCCGGCCGGCATACCAAAGCCGTTTGCATTGCCAGACGAGGTGGGACCAGAGTAGTGGTGACTAGCTCCGTAGTTACCAGTGTTGCTGTACCTGCCGCCACCCCTTTCAGTTCCACTCATTCCACTGCTTGCTCTACTGGTCCTCCTCTTTAATGAGCGTGTTCTCTTCTGCAAAAATAACGCCAGTGAAAAGCGAGCACAAACAGGTGATTAAACAGGCTGCATCAGAACGCGAAACAAAAAAGTATTTGGGCTTTCTGGGTACATTGACTATATAAGATGCAGCTTTTGGCCATTTTAAGGAGATTAAGAGTTGCATAATGGAGGAGAAGAGACAATTTTGGGCCATTTTTCAAAAAAGGTTACTTAAGTAAATTTTCTTGGGAAGAATGACCGGATTAATATATTTTTAGGGGTGTGATCTAGTAGTGTCAGCTTTCTAATGATAAGTTATCAAAGTTCTCCTCCATCTTAACATAAAAATAAAAGCGAAAGTCTTAATATACGTTGTAAAATTTACTTTACTAAAATAGGAATGAGTTTAATCGAACACAAAAAGGTGATTCAGCAAAATATACTCAGCAAAGTATTATAGGTGGTGTTTCCAAAACTAAGCTCAATGATATGCATACGCAGTTGTGAAACCTATTTTATGCTTGCTACATTAAAAACATTTGGCGATGTTATGTCCGGCGATGTTATAGCCGGCGGTGTTTTGGCCGCGGCGATGTTTCGGCCGTGACGATGTTTCGGCGCGGCGTTATTTTGTCTGTGGCCGCTTTCCAAGAGGTTCCTTTTCCTTTGAGAAAGGGAAAATGGATAAGAGAAACTGTCTATCTAAGAATAACATGAATAATATGACAATAATAATAATAATAATATCAATAAAATATTTCCAAAAGAGAAAAG
>BBSZ01014523.1:0-15335 GCA_000981365.1 Subanguina moxae
CATTTTGTGTTGTAAACTGTAAAATTTTCTTAAAAGTTATTTTTTCCAGGAAGAAGTTTATTCAGTTGGATATTTAGCAAGAAAAAGGAGCCTGATAGTCCTCCACCAGAATATATAGAGTTGGCTGCAAAGCAGTGGGAGTGGATTGAACAAATGTTGAGCTCATCCAAGTTGGTTTATTTTTGATTAATTTGCTTGGAGAAAAAAATTCAGAGCAGACTATTTGTTTGTGTCGGGCCACTACCCCATCTACTCCACTTGTGAACATGGACCATTCAAGTGCTTAATTGATAAATTGGACCCATTGCTGCGCAAATACAATGTGAATGCCTACTTTTCTGGACACGACCACAATTTGCAGGTGGAAATAAATATTCGGCGCTAGCAACAAATACTCCCCGCCCTAGCCCACATTTTTACTGGTGACAGCTGAATAAAAGATGTGGTGTTGATAGAATAAACCCCCCTCGCAATCCTGTGAGCTACCCGGTTATACCCCCATCCCCAAAATAGATTTTTGTAAAAGTTTGAGAACTGTATTAGGAGGGGAAGGAAAAGAATAAGGCCACTTTGTAAAAGGGCTACTCAACTATATTTTATTTGGAAGAAGGGCTGTATAAGGAAAGGGAAGGGGCAAGGAAGGGATTACTCTGTAGGAATAGAGATCGTGTACATAGTCTTCCTTACAGGGAACTACCGCATAAAGAAGCTCTGGTATGCACGCTATTTTCATGCATCTAGAGGCACTTTTTGCTTTGGTGACGGGTAAAGGGCTTCTTAGAAGTCGTTTACATTTGAGAAAATAAGGAATAATTTAGAGATAATCACAAAGAATTTTTGGGTAGGTTAACTATTCCAATATTTTAGCATATTCACATGGAAAAGAACAATGACCAGGATGGACGCGGCGGCAGTGCTATGGACTATATAGTCTGTGGTATATTTTTTAATTTAGCCTATTCTCATGTCGTGCACATATCTAATTTTTCAATATTTCTAGGCGCAGGTTCCAGAAGCGATAGATCATCCAGGAACATGGACACAGTGCCCGAGAATGCACTTCTGTTTAGGTTAGTTAGCTCGTTAAAAATTTAGAATGAAATAATTACTTTTTTATCTTTCTTTGTCCATAATATTTTTTTATATTTTGATTTCAAGGCATCAAAAGCCCAGAAATGTATTTAGGTACCCAACCGGCTGGAATCCTTTCTCTCAAATTGGTATCCTCGTCGGCCATCAAATTTCTTCTACTAATCCCATACAATTTACAGGTTTTTCCAATGGAGCCTTCATCCACGCAGAAGTCAGACCGGATAACGCCAAACTGAAGTTCTACACGGGAAAACAAGAACTCAAGTACGAAACGACCTTCTATTCCAGAAATACAGTACAAAAGTAAAGACAGGAAATGGTGTTGTCAAAGCTTTAAAAACTATTTTTTGGATGTCTGTATAAATGTTAATGAACACTAAAATAACAGATTTATTGTCGGACCCATAGTTGGTAAATCAAGCAAAATGAAGTAAAAAGCATCACGAATACGTGAAATGAGATCGAGTTCACGTCCAGCCAGTTCATGGAGTGTACAGGAAGTTGAATCTGCAAAGAAAAAGAAAATAATTTGGGTTGTATTTGAAACAGGAAACTCAAAAGAGTGAAATTACCTGCTCAATATTTGTGGAAGACTGGCAATCAGAGGTCCGTAGCCGTTGGAATTGTCGAACAACTCAAATAGAGGAGCCTAAAAGAACAGAAAAGTCGGTTTGCTCAACGCATTCTACTTAACCTAATAAAACTTGCTCCTTTGTCGCCCGAAGTTACAACATTTACGACTCAAAAGCCCAACAATTTGTCATTGATACCAAGTTCAAAATGTAATCTTAAACCTTATTTCAACTGATTTTGGTTCCGTTCTTTTGGTTTGACCCTGTGATATGGTCTAGTTAGATAGTGATCACACCATAAATTTGAAAAAATTTGGGGAGTATACTGAGTAAAACGTGACCAGCCTGTTTTCAGTTACCCAATTTCACGAATCCCGCTTTTGGACTGGGTAGTTTTGGTAAAAAATTACTTACAGCCACTAATTTAAAGTTCTTGGGCACAGCGAAAAAAGCTGAAAATAGATATAAGTAGAAATAAAGGATATTTTTGAGTCAAAAACAACGATCGTACCCTTTTCTGGTAGCTGGACCAGAAAAAGTTTGGTTTGCTCTTTGGGCTTGGTCACATGAGCAGGTACATAGGGATACTGAAAGAATGCAAAAGTTTTTCTCTCCCACAATATCAGAAAGATAACGAGAAAACTGACTCTTGGTGGATCAAAGTTAGGTCTCCACCAATTAGCAATGGCTGAAATTTTAGGTAAATGAGTTGAGCAGACAATATAGGGGATCCAGCTCACCATCTTCAACTGTCCATTGGTCCTTTGGGGTATCATCTCGACCCAAAGTCTGAAAATAAAAGGAAAATGAGATGAGTCAGAATACACGAAAATGTTTGCACGGTGAAGAGTGTTAACCTCAGTCAGAATTCGCTGAAGTCCCTCCACCTCGTCCTCTCCACAATTTAGCTCTCCGCCCGGCAGCTTGAAGAAGGTGGAGCCAATCTGTAGAAGCAGAACATGGGGTAGACTGTGCTCGTGAACAATCAACACACCTTCCACAGATCGTCGCATGCCTATCTTTTCGTACTCATCTCGCATTCTGCAAAGCAAGAAAAGCATAGTAAACAATTGTGTAAACAAAAAGGGACTAGGTCTAGGCTTCAAATTAGAACAAAAAGTCTCATCTGGGGTATGTGGAAGACACTCTTCTAGCATTATTTCTAGCCCGTTTGATTTGAATGGGTTAAAAAACACTGAACCGACCCACTAACACATTTAAACTAACCCAGCTAACCCTAAAACCCATTCGACATGAAAAAGTGCTGGAAATAACTTTTTATGATCTTGGGCGCACAAGAATTGGGGCTCTAGCATAGTCATTTTGTAGTTACAACACAAATCGACTATTCAGTTCATTCGTGACAAAGAATGTTTGCTTCCCTCTCGAAATCACCTACACTCTCCCATTTTGCTTAGTTATCTTAGACTTGTTTTTAAGCTTGTTAATTCAGTTGAACGATGGTCAACATAAAGCACTGAAGTTGGCAGTTTTTCGTTTTGAGCGGAGAAGTCGTCGACTAATAGGAAGTCAGCACCGGTCTCTGCTTTTACCTTCTTGACAAAATCTTACTCCAATTCGCTTCTCTCAGGTTCTAGTCTACAAATCGTCCAAATAACTGCTGATCTAACAGTAAGTAATTGGTCGCTTCGTGGCGCAATTCACACCGAAGTTTGCTAACAGTAAAATTGTTTTGCTTGGTTGTTGATTCTTCATTAGCTTTTGATTTTAGACTGGATTTCGAGATGGCTTCAAAGCTAACATTTATGCCTTCACTCAAAGCATAAGAATTTTTAAGATATTTCTTCACAGTTTTTCAAGAAGTTGACCCGGTGATGAAAAATGTGATGAAGCTGGAAGCGAACAAAAAGCAGAAGTGCTCAAAGAGAGCAATGATTATGATGTGGTAAACGAAATCACCTACAGTTGAGACTCTGTTATCCGGCACCTCTGCGAACTGGGTTTGGGATTCCGGATAACCGAGGATGTTGTTTAACTGGGATGCCAGTCACCCAAGAGAGTAAATTGAAATCAAAGTGCCGGTTTATCCGAGAACTTTGACAAATTTCAGATTTACTGGATTATACCCCTCTTCAAACGTAATATAAGGTTGACTATAATCGTAGAAAGACTCCTTTTGAATTGAATAAAGTCCAGAAATTTTGCTTAGGAGCACTACAGGCATGCAAAACATACCGTTGGAATCGTGCTTGAACTAAAACGAGACACATAAAAACCACATTAAAATAGAAACTACACAAAAATACCTGAATGATCACGTTCCGCTTGAGCCTCTTTGGTGCCAAACTAAAACAATTGAAAAGTCTAGGAATACCTGGCAATCATAATGAAAATACTCACGGTGTAATTTGTCAGAGGATACCTTAAATACTAAAAATGTGAAACGTTTTATTCAAAAAGAGCACAACTCACAAATTAATCACTCTGTTAATGTTTCCATTGGTGTTTCCATTAGTGCAAAGTTTGGCCAAAACGCTAGCTGCTTGAATAGAGTTGTTGTTGGACGGCCATCCAGTGGTGGGATGTGAAGAGTTGGTCATTGTTACAGGTTAATTGCAGTCAAAAGGCAAAAAATTCAGTCAATTTTTTTTTATTACAATGGACACTAAAAAAAATTACGCCATCCTTCAAAAATTATCAAGGATTGGCGTTGTGCTAGAAGATAACCTTTCAAACTGCAGTTTTAAGGTGGAGACAACTGCTCTTACTGCACAATTTAGCCCCCAAGTACCATCTCTTTTGGGTTAAATGAGTGAAATACAGCAATTGAGAGGGCAAATAGGGTAGATCTGGATGTGAAAGCTGTTTTGCGTGATTTCTGTAAGTTTTGCGTGTTGTGTCTGGTGATCAAACACCAAAGTACACTCAGTGGTACTTTAGTGCTGCTGTAGCCGTTTAATTAATGAGCTAGAATTGCTTGATACTTTTGCAGATAAAAGTCGGTTTTTGAGGTGTCAAATTTGTACGTTTTTGTAAATTTGTTAGTTTTTGGCTGTTATCTTTTATGCTAGGCTCTACCCGAGTTCTTCAGCCGCTTGTTCTCGACCGGTAATTCTTCCAGCCGGTAAATTCTTCAACTGGTTTGTCATCTACCTATTGAAAATTCGGACATTTCTTCAACCGGGTAGTTAGTTCATCAGCATTTTAGACATTTTAGTGTGACTAAAATGTCTAAACAATCCTTTTTTCATATTTTAGATGGTATTGAAGCTGACACTGTGCTTTACATTGCCACCTAACCTGTCAAAATGCGCTTAAGACTCGTAATTATGGCTGAACTTTAAATGTTAAAGAAAGCACTTCAAGAACTAACGGTGTGGAGTTCCTTGATCGATAAAGAAGGGAAAAGAGTTAAAAGAACCATTGTTTTACCGTCATCGTTGCATCAAGCAGCATGGCGGCGAGCGGGTGGACCGCCTCAGGTGGGCCTAACGCGAGCTATTAATGAATAACATGTCTTTTAATGTCACTTAAACAATAGTAATAACGTTAACAAATGTTCTTTTTCTCCAATTTAAATTGGTATTTTCTTCTTGACTGAACCCCAAAGAATGTTATTTATGTCTATAAGCTACAAAAAGCAAGCAGAGAACTATCCAGCTAAAGAACAACTAGTTGAAGAATCACCGGTCGAGAACTAGCGGTTGAAGAACTCGGGTAGAGCCGTAGAGTTATGTGTTAGCACTTCGGCGCATTCTTTAAAAGTAAATTTCCAAATCCGACTCCCAACAACATCTTGATCTTTCCCGGGTAAAGCCTTATCCAACCTTAGTATTAAAATTTTATAGACTTTTATATTATTTCTTAAAAGTGGGACAGTTATTGCGAGGGTACCCATACAATAAATTTCATTGACGTCTAACCAAACCGAACCCAGAGGTGCGAAAATGTGAACAGTTTGTATTCTTCTTGACTGTCAATCAAATCTCTAATTTTTTTATTTATAAAATTTTCAGCTGTTTGTCATTACTTTGTGTTGCTGCCCACTCAAAGTGCTTTATTTGTTGGGCATGCTGGTTTGGAAGAGAGAAAATGACTACCCAAGATTCCGCACCGCAGACTACTGTGGCAAGCAACCCTGAGAAGGAGGCACAGGTCTGTGGACACTCTGTTTCAGGACAATTTTGCCAGATATACTTGCTTTGTTGCAGCCAATTCCATTGAGTCGAGCATTTACTTCCGTATTTCCTTCACTTTCTTCAGGCGCAGTAGCTGGAGCTATAGCCAAGGTTAGTTGTTTTGGCGGTGGGGCCTCATTATCCTATTTTTTATTAAATTTAATTTTAGACAACGATTGGTATGGTTTATGCAGTAATTTTTTGACATTCTATATTTCAAATAAATCTAGCACCACTTGACAGAACCAAGATCAACTTCCAAGGTAAATAGTTGAAGTAGATATCGGAGCAATCAAAGGTTAATTTTTTTAGTTTCACGGACAAAAAGATATTCTTTCAAGGCAGCGCTTAAATTTGTGCAGAAGACCTACAATGCGACCGGCTTTATGTCACTTTTCCGTGGCAATTCTGCAACTATGGTATGCGCATTTTAATACTACTGTATTATACTCTTTTAGCTGCGAATGAATTCAAGCAAGACTTTTGAAAAATAAGTGCATTTATACGCTCTTTTCGCCCATTTTCAATGAGAAAAACATGGTAGATGAACGTTGAAAATTGTGTCTGTCCAAAAAAGAGTGTACCGTATAACCTCTATTAATCCTCTCCCCTCCCTCTTGTCACGACGGTTGGTGGTCAACCACTTTTTACGGCTCAACCACCCGACAATTGGGTACAATCAAACCTCGATATAACGAACCCCCGATATAACGAAACCCTCGATATAACGAACATTTTTCCTGGTCCTCAGGAGTTTGTTACACAGTCAAATCTTGATATAACGGACCCCCGATATAACGAAACCTTCGATATAACGAACATTTTAGCTGGTCCCCACGGGTTCGTTATATCGAGGTTTGACTGTACTAATATTATACTCAAAAATGTAGCTGATTTGGGTTAATAGAAGGTTAATAGAGGTTATACGGTATACAGTCGAACCTCTCCATAGCGATCACTCCAAAAAGTGCGATACAGTTGGGCTGGACCATTTTTCTACCTCAATTCTTGTCATCTTTTGCCAATTTTGATATTGATGTCTCTAAGGCAAAAAATCACAAGGATTTCGAATGAGCCAGTCGTTTTTCAAAAAGCGTGATGGTTATAGAGAGGTTCAACTGCAATCTAGTAGAGTCAATTTGCCACATAATAAATGTGGTATATTTGACGCTTTAAAAGGCTATATTTTACTTGGTTAAGGCTCGAGTAATCCCCTATGCCGCTGTGCAGTTTGCTTCTCATGAAGAGTACAAACATATTCTTAATGTAGATAAGGATGGGTAGGTTAAATTGCACATTTTTCACAATCTCATAAGGCTTTAATGCCCGCTCTCCCACCCAAATTTTTTCCAAAGTCGTGTTTTATTTTCAGGGCGGCCCATTTTATTAAAAAAAAAAAAGAACAACCTGTTTTATTTATAAATTTCTGAGATATGGCCAGTTTGGTTGAGTAGCTAACTGAGTAGGTCCACAATAACGAGGCTCGCATTTGCAATTTGTTACAAAATAAATGAAATTTGATGAAAAAATGAATTGAAAAAGACTACTTTAGTCGATTTTAGTGCCAGAACCCCAATTAGAAGGTTGTTGTTGCTGCCTATTAATCAGTGTTTTTGATCTTCTAAGGTTTGTAGGTTTATCTGTGGATCTATGGCAGCAACAACTGCTACCTGCTTTACGTGAGCATTTGTTGGTGTGGAACTGATTTAACAGATGTCATTCCAGCTACCCACTGGACACAGCCAAAGCCAGACTGTCAGTCTCTTCCAAAGAAGACTACAAGAACTTGAGAGAAGTGTTTGTGAAGGAGTACTACAAATATGGTTTGAAAGGATTCAAAACCTTCTACAGTGGCATAAAGCCCACAATTGGTATGTCTAGCTGATTGGATTTGCCAGCAAAATGTCAGAAAGTCCAAAGAATGGTATCTCAGCTTGTGATGTTCTGAAAAAAAATTTCACTTCGAGTTTTCCAAAACTGAGATACAGTTTTTTAATTAGGCTTTCTTTGTTATTTTACACAGAGCCAGCTATCTTTGACTACAATGCTTAAATTAGCAAGAGAAGCCGTCAGTTTATACGGTAGAGAGTTAATTTTCAGTGGGGGTGATTCCATACGCCGGATCCAGCTTTTTCACTTATGAGACCTGCAAACTCATCTATTTTGGTAGGTTTTCCTGTTTTCCTATTGCGTGGTTTGCGAATAAGTTGTTTCCGACTTGTTCGGCTTGAATAATTTTTTGTGAAACTTTCAGAAGAAACGGGTAGAGAAGTGAGTCCTTTGCTGAGGCTGATGTTTGGAGCATTCGCAGGCTTGGTTGGACAGACATTCTCTTACCCACTGGTTAGAGAGTAGACAGTGCTTTTTTGTCTTGGTTGACTATAGTGAACCGATTCAGGATATTGTGCGCAGAAGAATGCAGACCAACCGGATACCTCCAGGTCAAGGTGTTCTCATGACACTTTACAAAGGTTGTATGCTAACCACTAAATATCTATTCGATTTTATTGCTTTAGTGTGGCTGTATGAAGGTTTTGTGAATGGTCTTTACAAAGGCCTAAGCATGTTTGTTTTTGAGCTATTTTGTGTAGATAGTTTACAATCTCTTTTTTGCAGGAATTGGGTAAAAGGCCCCATAGCTGTTGGTATCAGCTTCACCATCTACGATCACATTTTTCCAGTTATGAAAACAATGATGAGCAAATAAAGACCAGTCAAATGAAGGTATTATAGTCTAACCTTGCTGCCTACTCACACAAATTACTTTTCTCTAGGATCTGTGATTTAGGATGTGTGAAAAACAGTTTCTGCTGGATTTTAAAAGACTTTTTAACAAAGAGTAGGCATATTTTGAAGACCTCTTTCTGAGGCATGTCCACTTTAAAAAAAGCCAGCAAATATTGCCATATATTACCAAATAACGCCATCAAGGTTTATTGCCTTAAATGTCGCCTTAAGGCGTAAATTTTTTCAGAGTTCTATTGTAAGCCTTAATAAATTAGAATTCTTAGAAATCTTCATTTTTGAACTTTGGTAATTGATGTATGCTTCGAAAATTCTTAAAAAGCACAAAATTTGCTATAGCTGCCTTTAAGCTGTATTCAAATACAGGGTGCGACAATTTTGTATCCCAAGTTCTTTTTGCTAATAGCTGCTTAAATTTGCGGTATTTCGACGAGACCTTTCTTATTTGAAAACTGACATGTTGGGGAAGCAAACTATACCTAACTTGCGACTACTTTTATTCACAACATTGAGAAATTTACAACAAGAACTGGACATCAAATTGGTTATCATATTCCTCTTCGACGCTTCTTCTAACATTCCAAACGGCGTTTTGTAGGAAACCAAAATTCTATTGACCATTTCTTGAGACAGCTGCGTAAAAAGCAGTTCAATTTTTTGACGAAGCACTGTCATCCTTGCAATTGAGCTAGTGTAAACTTGGTTCTTGATCCATCCCAAAAGAAAAAAGTCTACCGTTGTCAAGTGGGGCAAATATGGAGAATAGACAAAAAGAGCAGGTTCATTTGCAGTTTCACGACACATCAAACGCAGCGAAAATTATCCTTCCTCCTTAGCTTCCTCTAAAAATGTATGTTAAAATTGGCCACATCCTTTCCTGCTTCGATAAACCATTTGACGGCTTGAGCTTACTATTACGCAGCATACGACATGGCTGAAGGTGCAAAATTAGCTAGAAACAAAAACTCTTTTTTAACATTAACAAAAACACACATTCTTTGCAAATGTGGTTTTATTTGCTTTTCTAACATTTTAACTTTTGAATAAAAAAAAGGTTTCGCCGAGATAACGTAAATTCAAAAAATGACGAGCAAAAACAACTTGGGATAAAAAATCGCCGCAGCCTGTGTATAGGTTGTCTTGTAATTTGTAAATAAAGATTTCATATACTTGTCTTGTCGATGGCTTTGAATAAACTTAAAAAATTTAAAAATTCGACGCAAAACACTCTTGCACAGTCAAAAGGTATTTAAAGTTGTTTAAAAAGCTTAGAAAAACACTCTTCATTTTTATGCAGAAGAGAGGATACTCGGGTATAGTTTTGCATGTTTACCTAGATAAACTGTATTTTTCGGCTGTAATTCTCTCAGGAATTTGAATTTATTAATACAATTTCCAAAAATAACTCAGTTGCAGATACATGATAAAAAAGAGGGAATAGACAAAACTGCTAAGAGCTGATTTTGCTAGTAATTTTGGTCATATTTCAGCAACACAATCAAGCCATTTTAAACTTCACCCAAAAAATCTGGATCCCTAGTGACATTTCATACGTTAGGGTGACTCAAAAATAAAGACTTGTTAGAAAATACGTGATTGCTAGCTAAAAGTTCAAACCTATATCCTTTTGGTGTCGTATTGAAGTGGTCGTACACCCTTCTTACAGTCATATTTTCTACTACTATTTACTCTATTGGTAAGCCAAACCAGGAGCTGAAAACTAATGCACAGCTTTTTTCATTAAATCCACTACATAGCAATAAAATTTAATTGAAATTCACCAAAAATATAAGCGCTTAATTGCCAATTTCCATGATTGATGTGTTTCTTACTAAAAATGTAAACCTTGGCATCTTGTCCCACCAACCCTAATTGAGGGAATTCAAATTGGCACAACAATGACATTTTGTTTTATTGCAACTTTTTTGAAGGCTTGAAAACATTTTAGTTGCAGCATTCAAAAGTTCCAGAGGGTTTCTTTAACCTTTGTTTCAATATTGATTTGCTTATTTACGACCTGTGAACTGCAAATCCTTGTTTTATCATCAAATTTGTGTCAACTTTTCAGCTAAATTTGCCTATTTTTTATTTCTCTGCTGATATGGCTCCTGTATTTACTACTCCGAGTAAAGGTTTCAATCGTAGAAGTTTGCAAGCTGTCTTACTAATAACTTAATCTATTTTAGATGTGATAAGGAGTGGTGATCTGATTTGGGTAAGTTGGTTTGTATCATGTTTGCTTTGGATTAACCTGTTCCAAATATTTTAGGTAGCCTACAGGTTAGTTTTTTTCCTTGGAGTATGCCTTGAATTATAGTTTATATACCATTTTCTTTCAGAAAGACTCCGTGGCCAGCTAGAGTAAGCTAGTTTTCATACTTTTTTGTTGGAAGATTGCTGATTTTGTCTGTTTTTTAGGCCAAGAATGTATATCCGAAGAAAATCAGCTATCACTTCTTTCCTGTTACAAAAAGGCCTCAAACGTTTAGCTCCGATCCGAAAGTTATTTCTTTGTTTAAAGAGAATGATAAGGTCAGTTTTTAGAGTCTTTTTCTCCCCACTCTTAGTTTGTATTGTAGTTGTTTTTAGATGCCAGAGCAGTGTCCACAGCATCTCAAAGAAGAACTCAAAATTGCTTTTAAGGAAGCGAAACAAGTTCTTCGCGGAGAAATTGTTGAACCAGCTGCGGATCTTTTAACTGAACCAGAGATGAAGATGAAAAATGTCGTTAAGCAAAAGAATTCTCATGTTAGCACTTCTTCATCTGCATCTTTATCCAACAAAAAGAAGGGCTTGAAAGCCGTTGAAAAAGTTAAGTCTACTAAGGATAGTGGGATCAAGGCTACGGGTACTTACGCAAAAGCTTCAATTCCCTATAAGCCATTGATTTCCCCTTTTAGATAAGGCAGAAGCGAAACCAGAGAAGAAGAAAGAAAATGAGAAAAGGACAGAACAGGAGAAACCCGAAGAACCAGATAATGCCATTGAAAGCATTTTTAAAGCGACCGCTCAGTCTGACTTCAAAGAAGGCGATGTGGTTATAGTTCGGACAGAGCTGGGTAATCTTTTTCCATCCAAATCTTTCCAATACAGAAAGCTTCACAGCACGAAAAAAGCCTCCAATTCAAGGGAAGCTGGTGTTTAACACCACAGCACTAATTAATTAACACAATGGAGTCGAATTTTCTTCACGAGTTTTTCGCATCAGAAATCTAAACCTTTGAAAAAAATTTAAAAATTAAAAAGACTTAAAAATATGTTCTAAACGCCTGCTTTCAGGTATGTGGCCAGCAAAATTTGTATCTTTGAATGGCAGCATTGTGATTTGCCAACTTTTTCCTTTGGACGACAATGCAGATCTAATGCAGTCTTTATTAGAATCAGTAATAATTTGCTACAAATATTTTAATAATCCTTTTTTGACACTGATTTTGACTAGGAATAAGGATACTCTAAAAGGTGTAATTCTACTACAGCATGAGAACTTTGAAGAAGAATACTTTTGTATATCAAAATTACGTGTTGGGTTTCACAATTCTCACCTTTTCGAAATCAAATGTTTGTGTGTAAATCCATTTGTAGAAATGGATGAATTTTCAAGCTAATTACCATATCAAATTTTCTGAACTTTTTGAGGAGTTCTTTTTGGAGGACCTTACCTGCAATCTCAGCTGTCCAATGAGTACAATTAGACAGTGTCGTCAATTTTTCATTACGCCTGTAGTTAATCTACCCATTTCAGGTTCACGCATTTCCCGGTGGCTCTCTAGACAAATTCATCAGTGATACCAAGGATGATAGCCCTAATTTGGCGAATGCCTTCAAAAGTGTCAAAAGTTATCTGCAGACTCAAGCCAAGGAACAAAAGAGAAAGGAAAAGGCCAATGTTCAAAAAAAAATTTCAAAAAAAGAAGTGAAAGACGAAAAACACAAAGAAGACGGCGAAATCAAGTCGAGAAAACGCCAACGAGTGGAAGAAACGAAGAAAGTGTCTACTTCTGACGAAAAGAAAAAGAGTTCCGCTGAAGTGTTGAGGTTGGTTTTGTTTCTTAATTGATTTTTAGACACAAATCGGGTTAGACAATTTTTAGTTCGTGCTTCGTACTTTTCGTACGATTTTTGGCCATTTCGCATCTTGCCGGAGCAATGGATGCACAAAAAAAGAAAATTTTTGGCAAAGGTCATAATTAGGGTTGTCGACGCGTCAAAAATTTTGATGTGTCGTGTCGAACGTCGAAATTTTTGACGCGTCGGGTCGAGTAAAAAGTCGAAAAATATCGACTTTTTGACATGAAAAATCGACGCGTCGAGTCGACAACCCTTGTCATAAGTAAAAATTTTGGACCCTACTATACCTGAGACATAAATCACTCGAAAATAGCTCTGGTCACATGAAAATAACACGCATACCAGAGCTTCTTTATGCGGTAGGTCCCTGTAAGGGACACTATGTTCAAGATCTTCTCCTCTCCTTACAAAGTGGCCCCTTGTACTTGTCTCTAATCCTCCCTATATAGCCCTTCATCCCTTTAAAAATGGTCAGAAAGTACTTCTTATATGGTCAATCAAGTAGTTTTTTTTGGAGGGGTTGGTGTTGTTACATTATTTCAAGTAGTTATAATTCAGTAGTAACAAATTTCGTAAAGATCTAGTTTGTCTGACCCGATTTTAGCTACCTGACTTTTTCTCAGCACTTCATCATTTCTGGTTTATATGCGAGCCTAGTTTAGTGGTAATCTTCGAGAATCTCCTCGAAAAAAGAAGAAAGCTGAAGGTAAACTAATATTTGTTTTATGTTTAATAATAAAATTTTTTGAGATGCGACAACGTCCAAGAAGGCTATCACGTTCTGTGAGAGAATTACTTCAAATGAGGCTCAAGAATTCATCAAAGAAATTTTTGCCAACCATTCCAACTATAAGCTACCTGAAAATACGGATCTCTACTTTGATTTTAGAAATGGTTGGTTACACTTTTTCACTATTTCCACAATAACTTTTACGGCTATTTGAAGAAATATCTGAATTTTTGAACTTTCGCGTTTATTAAATACATAAGTGATTATTTATGGTTGCATTCAACAATTGAGGTTTTCCCAGTTTCACGATGTTTTGCAATCACAACTGTTGCTTATTTTCTAATTTGTGGGTTATAGGGAATCATCTCGCACTATACAGTCGAACCTCGTTAAACTGGCACCCCTAATTCAAAAGAATGTGTTTGTGGCATTGTGTTTTTGACCTATGTTTTGCTGGTGTCTTCTGGGCATGTTATATACCAAAATTTAGCTTAGATTCTAGGCTGCGTTTTGGTATATAACATGCCCAGAAGACACCAGCAAAACATAGGTCAAAAACACAATGCCACAAACACATTTTTTTGAATTAGGGGTGCCAGTTTAACGAGGTTCGACTGTATACTCATTTGAATTTTCTTACTGCCTCAATTTCCAGGCAGACTTTTATCATTGGAGGAGACGGAGAAGGTGATTTCAGAAATTCTTGAACAATACAGTCTGTGCACTAAACTTCCTGCGATGCAGCATCTTTGGTAAGCCGATATCAAGACTTGTGTGGATCTAAACAAAAAGTAAACTTTTTTCAGCAAAATGCACTACATCTCTACAATTGTGTTTCCCAACCTATGTATCTTCGGTCTCTCTAAAGTGAGTGCTTTCACAGCGTACAGACGTTTAGTAAGTTAATTAACTCAGATATTTTTATGTAACTTTCGAAAGGCAGCAGGGGCGGTCAAGGCAAATTTTTCCAATTTTTTTTCGGGCTTCCGTCGGGTGGCATGCCTTGAGTTAAAATTTGTAAAACAAAGAAAAGATATGCTTTGGTCCCTCTGTTGTCCTTAATTGTTGCGCGAAAATATCAGAACTAATAACTTTGCAAAACGACTGTGCAACGCTTTCACTATTATTTGGATCACTTACAAAAAATTTAAGTTGTATTCATGTTCACTAGAGGAGGCTAAGCAGAAGTATGAATCTCTTTTAATCAGTGAAATCGCGCAACTTAAGAAACCGCAGCCAAGAAATGGGTAGGCTTTTTGAATTTGTGAAAACTGTATTGCAATTTTTTTAGATCTGAAGATGGAAGTGCATTTGACAACTTGGTGATGGCTGCTGTACAATTGAAAGGAGCTGAAGAAAAGAAGAAGAATGGTGTAAAGTCCAGCAAGACCAATGGAGCAATCAATGGGGTCGATTCAGAACAACATTGAGTAAACCGTTTGGGTGTTTTTGTTGGCTGAAATTGCCCCAAAATTATGCAGTACCTTGAATTTCTACCCAATAATAGGATGAAGTTTAAGTCGAAATTTTTAAACGACGTTTAAAATGTTGTGTCTTCTAATCGCACCCGTCTGACAATATTGTCGATAATTAGAGGAATTGTTGAAAACATTCCGGAAGAAATATTTAACGAAAATGTATGCAGGACGGTTTTTTTTTTTCGTTTTTAGAAAAGTTTTCTTTTTTGGCGACCCCAAGCAGGTAAAAGCGCCGTAGTGGAATCCACATCTATCATCGGAAATGCAATAGAAATATTAGTTGCTGATTTGTGACTAAAAATTGAAGTCATGCTCAATGCTTAATCTACTTCTGTTTATATGTCAGCAACTATGAGTTAAATTGCTATTATGGTGCCAAATTTTAACTCCGTGGGTCTTTTTACCGACTAGTGCTTGATAAAAATGCGATTAAATTGAAAATATTGAAAATATATTTAACAAAATAATCCTCAATTGAGCAGGTGTAGCCATAGCAGAACTTCAACTCTCG
>BBSZ01014534.1:0-13835 GCA_000981365.1 Subanguina moxae
GACGAAAATTTAGCCCTGCATCTCCTCTACAAAACGGGAGGAGATCTTTTCTGAATCGAGGACCTGTGAAAACTAGAAGCCATATGTAGCTCGAAACTCGTTTTTCTAGTCAAATTTAAGGAATTTTTAAATTTCCCGCAAAATTTTGCTTAAAGCTCAAAATACACATTTTTGGACAATTTGAAAAGCCGTGGTAACAAATGTACCTCGTAAAAAATTTTCGCTTAAATTATGGCGTACCCATTGAACAGCATACCAAGTGTACACCACCCCTTGCGAGCGATATATCGCCTATCTGTATTTTTGTATACCGCGTAATCCTACGTATCCCACCTCACTAGATATGTCAAATCTTAAGGTAAGATATGGTCGGACTTAGGGGTAGGTCGAACTGTTTGGTGTGACTGTATGCTTAGGTTTAGTTTCCAGGGCCTGAAGCTACCAATCAAAAGGTTGTTTACCAAGGCAAAATATGATTTTTTGGCGCTACTAAAGTATAAAAGATAATTTCCCCATCCCGGTTTCCTTTTCAGGATGTTTACACGACCAAATAAAATGTTGGTGCTACTGTACAAATTTATCAAAACCTCTACTGGTATCACAAAAGCTTTTCTACGCATTAAAGGATTATGAGGATATGCGGCTAAGCTAAAAGAACATATAAACAACAAACAATCGTCTGGGAATAACTCATAATCAGTTTTTGCCAAAAAGTTTTTCTTTTTGGTTATTTTGTTGACAGAGCTGAACTGCTGATCATTTGTAACAAAGCCCCACCACACTTAAAACATGACTACTAAATTCTCGTTTAAGTGCTGTATGTGTATGAGTATGCCTTGTTATGTCCATAAATTTTATTTCTGGTGTATCTTCCACATGTATGAGCACTTGTAAAAAAAAACTTTAGGAAAAAGAAGGCTTCGAAAACACCAAAAATTGATTCAGGGCCCCGCGAGGTCCGCCTCAAGAGTCTTCTAAAACCCCCACCCCCAAAAATATCCAAAGGCATCTTTCTGTCTCTAATTGTAAGTGTATTCGAAACCAGGACAAGATTTGCTCGATCAGGGCGAGCTGGATTTTACCAACTTTTCAAGCAGCCGATACGTATCGATACACTTTGTCTAAGTTTTTTACGAAATCATTTATTAGCAAGTAACATTTTCTTTTCTAATAGTACCCATGGTGACTTGAAAGCAAATCTTCTAATGTACGAGAATTCAAATTTTAGAGGGTTTTAATTTTAAATTTTAATCTTTAGATAGAAGAATGCAAGACAAGCGTCTTTATTCCGAAAATTTGCAAGAAGACTCTCTCAGGGACGAAGATGAACGAGTGTGCAAAATCTGTTATGATGAAGCATCATTGAGGGATGATTTAGACAATTGGGTGCAACCCTGCAAATGCTTAGGTATTCTTTTCACACTTAGTAGTTTTTTTTTGTTGCTGAACAATGTTCGATGTGCTGACCAAACGACATCTAATATTTTTAGGCTCAATGAGATGGGTAAGTTTTTTACATTGATCCAGATCTTTTACCATCTTTCCTGTTGTTAAGGTTCATAAATCGTGTATGCTTGTGTGGATTAAGACTGCTTCATACGATCAACAAATTAGGTGTGCCTTGTGCGGGTATTTATGGGATAGAATATTAAGATTGCTTATCATGTATCCTCATTTAGCTACTGCTATCAAAGACGCTGGAGCTTGAAGAAGTCTTCGCAGAGGTTTTGGCCTGAACTCGATATTACATTGTGGGATTTGGCAGGAATTATTTGGGATCTTATCTTTACCGTCAATTTTGTGCAAAGGATTGTGGATTTTGTCCAAGAGCCGGGTTTATCCATCGAATTTCTTATTGAGATCTTCTTATGGGTTCAGATTGTCTATGAGAGGAAGAAAAATTTCTACAAGGAAAAGTTCCTAGCTATCATTTTCTGTATCGTTGAATTGAATATTTTGAATGCCAAGTAAAATCTAATTTTAAGAATTATCTCATAGTTTTCATGCTAGATGAGCAATAAGATATAAACTTTTGCCTCCGACTTCTTTATAGCATTGTTTTCTGTTATGAACTTTCTCGCTGGCAGATTTGTACGCCGAAAAGTTTATTTTCCACACATTTCATATAGTTTTAGTGACCGGTTTTCCTCATGATTTAGATGATTTACGAAATTTGCCTTGATTACCCCTATGGTAAAAAATTTCAAGATTCCATAAATCCAAATTAACTCCTTTTCAATTATTTTTTGCATTTTTTTTTTGTGTTGGCCATTGCTATTTCGATTTTAAAATGATATTTACTTTGCAATAAATTTATATTTGTACCCCATGAAGCGGTAATTCAGCACTGTCAAATCTTCTTTTAAATACTCTAGTTAATACACAGAGGTTGCGGTTGCTGCATAAAAAAGAAATTTTTTAACCAATTATAGAATAGCTAAACCATTTAAAAGGGAGGGTAGGTAAACTACCTAAAGAATAGGTAAACCATATGGATTAACTGCTGGTTTACTTACCCTTCAAGTGGTCTAGCTACTCTCTAGCTGGTTTAAAGGATTTTGAGGCGCAAATGTTGCGTGGCTATTAAAAGCTCCCCTAGAATGAAAACCAAACGATGGTGTTTATTGGAATTGCCATGTGATTATTCGCCAATCGCAGTAAAGTTAAGACTGATACTATTAAGACCTACACTCAAACTGACACTGTTGCCAGTGTCATTGTTGGTGTCAGTGTTAGAAATGAGAACACTGCATTCACAGGTATATTTTTGCTTTCGATGGCTTATAATAAAAATCATTGCTATTAAAAACGGCTCAACAAAGTTAACTGATAGCCCATTAGAAAGAACAATAAAGCTGAATTTTTAATTTTTGTAAAATGGCTAGTTTTGTGATTTTTGCCTTTTTAGTGGTGTTTTTCACGTTCCTAGGTACGACAAACAAGATATAGGCTCTAGAAAAAAAAAGACATTACAAAGGATACGGTTTCGCACGGTCTCGCATGTTGTACTCGCCCACACAAAGGTTAAACAGGGGTGGGGATGCTTCTTTTAGCTGTTTCCTGTAGTTTTTGCGCAAATAAATGTGATCAATTAGGATGGTCTTTTCTTATAGACTACAATAACAAAAGAAACATTAAGATCCGTTGAGTGGATAAGCCAGGCAGTTGTAGTTGAACTGGTGATTATTTTACCCAACCAAATAGAAAGCTAAACGCAGCAAGACATCTCTACAAACAAGCAAACGTTCTGCTAGCTGGACCATTGATCAATCGAGAGTCTCTCTCCTACTCCTTCTCCTCCTCCTTCTTCTCTTACTCCTGTAGATCATATGTGTAGATAGAGGTGATGACGCTGGCGTATGCTTGTCCTCCACCCCAAAAAGGCAACATGGATTCTTTTTCTTCACCTCGAATTTCTCTAAGTAGAGGCTTTAACAGCTTACTAATGTCTTCTTTCCCAGCCTAGAACATGTTGCCATTATGTTTTTAGAAGGCCAATGGGCAGCCCAGCTGTCGCCTACTGCAATTATAAACTTTTATACTTCCAATCTTGTATGGAGTCTCTTTTTGACCTCGACAGCCATCCATGCTATACTCTTAATCACTAGTCCATTGTGGGTTCCACTTGTACAGTTGGGGACAATCGATAGTATACGCTTTTGAAATTGCCATAAGTTTGCCAATAATGGGCATTGTTTGAACTTTTAAGAGACATGACGTAGCTTTACGAGTAGATCAGTTGACATATTTCAACCATATTCAAAACTCCCATTTTTTGCATATGATGGCCATTTGAGGCCTCTTATTCATTTTTGACTTTTTGCCAAAGGGCTTTTCATAAATTCTGTCCTATCCGACTCTTCAAGAAAAAGCTCTCTAATCAACAGACTCTCTAACTGGAACCTCCCCAATAGGGTTGTCGACTCGACGCGTCGATTTCGACTTTTTACGTCGAAAAGTCGATATTTTTCGACTTTCGTAGTTCATGCATATTATGCAGAAAGCATACTATCTGGCAAAAATTTATCATCTGCTAACAGTTTTGTTTTCACTTTTTTAGCAATAGATTTGTTTCCTTAATTTCTAAATCAGGTTCTAATATTTTTAACTCAGGTATGCTTGTGTGCGCATCTCAACTCCAAGTCCCTGAGCCCCTGTCTCCATTATTGATTTTTTGGTGGGCATAATACAGTAGAGCCTAAAAAATCACTGAAATAAGTCAACTGATTTACCAACAAAGCTATTTTATGTGTTTCAACAGTCGATATAATCATTCCCCACAAATTTATGGTAATTTTAAAGAGAGACGTCAATCTCCCTCAACTGTATCTGCCAATACAGACACTTTTTTAATCTGTTACATTTCTACTTATAGACAAGCCGTCTACAAATGGTACCGGAGACAGGTAACAGATTTGTGTTTACAATCGTTTTATTAGAGTAGTTCATGGTCCATTAACAGAATATCGAATAGATGGAAAAATGAACCGATTTAAAAAACAGGGTACGAAAAAACTGGGTAAAACCGAAAACCGAGTTTGAAAAATACAGTCAAACCTCGATATAACGAACGCCCGATATAACGAAATCCTCGATATAGCGAATATTTTGGCTGGTCTCCAGAGCTTCGTTATATCGAGGTTTGACTGTATTGAATTTTTTGGTTGAAACTAGGTCGTTTATCGAAATAAGTACATTTTAAAAACACGAAATAGTGAAACAATCCAACTAGCCCCGGGTCCAACCACAGTCGAACCTATATAAGGTCTCTATAATCTCTATAAGGGCTGACGAAATGATGGGTTATTGCGGGTAAGCTTTATTAGGCTAAAATATTCGCATTTATCTACTCAAAACTTTATTTCAACAATTTCCACAAATTTCAAAGCTTATCTTCACAAACTTGCCGCTCACTGAAAAATTCAGACTTCTGACTTTTTCGACCGATAGGACGAGTGCTTCTTCCATCATCATGATGCATGCTTGGCTTGAGTCGAGTTCGCTTTGCACGGCCGCTTTCTTCGACCGCCTTCAAAATTGCATCCTTGTCCTTGACAGTCGAGCGTTGTTAGTGGAGTCATGAACTTCTTGGCCAAAACGGACTTGTTATTTTTTGATGCAGCTACCTCGATGACTTGACTTCCAATGTGATTGCACTTTGATTTCACCTGCCATCTAAAAAAAAATAAAATGACACGACGCACAAAAAATGCAAAAAAGTAACGACGAAACGCAAACAGAAAGAGAAGAGGATTAATGGAAATTAATAAAATTTGGTTGAAATTTAAAAAATGGTGCAAAGTATGCAAGGTGACGGCTTGTCAAGGGTATTTTTCTTTGTCAGTGATGGACCAAGAGTGACGGGTTAGCGAGGGTGGCGGGTTATCGAGGGCAAAACTTTTGGGATTTATTTGCCGGCCAACCAAATCAGACTCTGGGTGACGGGTCGTCGAAGTTCGACTGTATAGCCTTTTGAAAAATTTTGAGCACAAAATTGCAAAAAAAAAATTTTTGAAAACTTCTAAAGTCATTGCAAGACTAAGCTCTTTTTTTAATAAAAAAAGACAATACTTTGTGAACAACCTGGTACATGATACATATATGACCTTTCTTGTATTTCAGAGCAGCGACTCCGATACTGCAATTCCATACATTTTTGCCACAGGTTCTTGCTTTGTTTACAAAAACTAGGTCTTCAATGGAAGAGAAGTAAGAGAGATAGAGCACAAAACAAAAATTGGCAATGAGCGAATAATAAATTTGTGGTAGAATACCAAGAATGCCTTGAATACCAGATTGAATACTAGTGCCAATTCCAATTGCGGGCAAATTTATCCATGTTTGAGAAAAGAAAGGACTTTTTCAAAAATGGGTGTTTGCTACATTCAAATACCTTTTTCTCCTGCTTTTTCCACCAAAATTGATTCAAATGATACTTGATTAGAAAGAACAGATCCAGGGCTACACATAAATTAGAAAAAGTTAATGGGGTAAATGACTTTTTAATAACTATCAATGTTAGCCCCTACCATCTAAACCATTGAACAAAATTTGTCTACTTCCCCTCATTCTAGACGAGATAAAATTGAAAAGCTCAATTTAACATTTATTTTTTGCAGTGGGATCTTTATTGTGGCTGAGATACTCCATCTTTATCCAAGATCTAAAGCTAATTCTCTTACAATCTTATGCTGTCATTATGCAAACCTTCTTTTTGCTGGCCATGCTTTTCTACCGCTCTAAAAAGGTTAGCAGTGGATTAGTTTATAAAGTATTGCTTTCAAAAATGGAAAACAAATTTTTGATCGGAATTATTTTGCCGGTTTAAATTCCCCCGTCCTGAAATTAAAATTTCCAATTTGTTTTTTTTTGGGTTTTCCTTTTAAATGAGATTGTAAAAATTTGACAAAGGAATGCAAAAAAGGAGAGCAATCCAGAAACTTCGAGGCTGGAGTACAATAAATAGTACTCTCCCAAAAACCAATTTTCACCACTTTTTTGTGCGTTCCAGAATCTTAAACATATAAAAAGGTTGTTGTAAGCTTGAGAAGGCCATTTTTGAAAAAAATGGTTTTTTTTTTCTTGATAAATCAAGGTAATCCAAATGCGAAGGGTACTTAAATGGTATACGGTCAGTTTAAACATGCTTAGTTCAAATGATTGAAATCGGAAAATGGAAACCTTGAAAAATTCCGATCACAAAATCCTTTCCTTTTCGCTTTTGAGCGCGCTCCTCTATGTCATAAGATGGGATAATGTTTTAGCGTCGATTGATGCGGATTACAATAGCAGTCTTTGTGGGTATTTTCTCACTATTGTAGGTTGATTTGCTCTCTAAAAGCAATGATAGTTGACAAGACATTGTGACGTTTCAGCTTGTTCATTGCTCATTTGCCGACATCCATCGGGCTACAAGTGTAAGACATATTTGTTATTGTTTGAGGCTAAAAACCACATGTTAATTGCTGATTTTTTAATTAAAGCTCAGGAATTTGTGCATCTGGTGCCCAAATAGCAGGCTCGTTTGTTTGCCCTTATTTGATTGTAAGTTATAATTAATGAGACTAAATTTTACAAGCTGTGGTACACAGTCAAAATATTATCGGGTGAGGCAAAAGTCCGTACGAATTTAACTTTAAACCTTATTTTTAATGATGAAATGTACTCTTTCCCATGAAGTGTTTGCTACCATTTTAAAGAGCAGACAAAAAAGTTTTAAACGGTGTATAACATTATTTTAACACATGATCAAAATGGCCACCTTCGGCCGCACAACTCAGCAATGGATTCAACAAAACTTTGCGGATTCGATCAGTGTCGACACTCATTGGACTCGGGACGATGGAGAGTCACCACCAAATTTAAGAGAGTCACCACCAAAAGAGTTACCACCAAATTTCTTTGAAGGAAACGTGATGGACTACTCAAAGCCTTACCGAACCATCGCTGATCTGAAAGATTCATTGAAACGAGAATGGAGACGTCTTCCACTGGATATAATAAATAAAGCAATCGATTATTTTCCAAGATGTCTCCGTTGTTGTATTGCGGCCGAAGGTGGCCATTTTGATCATTTGTTGAAATAAAGTTATACACCGTTTAAAAGCTGTTTGTCTGCTCTTTAAAATGGTAGCAAACAATTCGTGAGAAAGAGTACATTTCATCTTTAAAAATAAGGTTTAAACTTTCGTACAAACTTTTGACTCACCCGATAGTAGACAGTCACAATCCAGGTCTAACATTGTGGACTAACTTAACAACATTATCCTAAAGCTCATAACATTAATCCAACACAACTTCCTATATAAAGACCTGTCTAAAATGGTTACGTTTGACTGTAGATTGCAGACACTAAATCACTACAGTCAAACGCCACCATTGTAGCCAGGCCTTAAACACGTTGGGACTGGAGACTGCTTATAATAAAGATGGGAAATTGAAAAATCCTGAACTTCAAGGGATTATATCCCTGACTGTTTCTAGCGCATAAGAAGTCGCCATCTATCATCTTGTATAGCACCTGCTTTTCTTTAAAATACTGCAGAGAAGTTACAGGTGTAGCTGGAACAAGTTACCTAGAGTAGTTTAACTAAATGTCAAAAAATTAGAGCACTTAAAATGATAAAGAAAAATTTGAAGAGTGCTTTTCACTTCTTACTTTATAATACTGCAGCCCTGGTGCACATCCTTACGGCTAGCCCAAAGAGGGTATGTACTACGAGGAGTTACGGGTGTATTACATTCTTTATTTCATGTTATGCGAAAAAAAAATCTTGCAACAAGTTTTTATAATTGCAGTGGAAGGCCTTCTCCTCCAAAATCATTGACTTCATACCTTTTGCACCGGTCGCTTTCACTTGGTAAGTTTTTACATATGCTCAGCTGTCAGAAAGATAATGATGACTAGAATTATCTTGTAACTTCAGTCTTATATTTAGTATATTTAGGGTGATGGAACTACATGCTATAGTCTACAGCGTAGGGATTCACGACTTCTACTTGCTGGTAATATCTAATGCTTGACATGTGTAATTATTATGTAATATCAAGCATTTTCCAGTCGGCTAATGCTATCTTCTTTTGTATGGATGGCTGCCTGCTGGCAATGTTCTTTATCTTCCCCACCGAAAGGAAAGTCAAGGAGAATGGCACCAACTTTGGTCACAACACTAAAGTCAGTGTTCTTTAGCGTGTGTGGAAGCCACTACTAACTGTATAGAACTATTGCTCTAGCTTCTTTCTATTTTTACACGAAAGTTTTCTTTATCATCAACATAGATTTATTTTGAGAGTATTTGTATAGATGTCTTGCAATACAATAAATTTATTGTGTGCGCGTTTAATCACAAATGGAACCGATTGCACATTTATTCACTCAAACATTTAGTTATTGTAGGTTAAATGCATTCTTCAATTACTATACAGACGAAGACCTTTTGCCGAAAGCTGTTGAGAATAACCTAAATTTTTTTTGCATTAAAAAGTTTCAATAGAAATTGTGGTTGCACCTCCCCAATATTTGCTCGGATACTTCGCGTTAAAAAAAATGTGGTTTTGTATAAGAAAATCATTGTCTTTTTTTGCATCGGTTTTTGGGGTCGATGTCAATATTTCGTCGTGTAAAAATTTCGTCGACAATTATTTCGTCGAATCCTATTTCTTCTCGACAAAAATTTTGCCATATACCTATACTGAGTTGATGGGTGTATCTGGTCCCCCGAGATAAACTACTTTATATTAGGGAATTCTACCATGTTTTGTTCACTGGAGCTGGGCAAAAAGAGTTTTTAAATGCATTTGTGGTCAAGGGTCTTGATCGGACTTATCTCGTAAGTAAGTCTGTGCGCGCATCTCTAACCCTCCAAGCCTAACCCCCGGCGGGGGTTTGGAGGCTTGGGGTTGAGAATCTCAACTTGAGATGCGCCCACACACATGCCGGAGACATAGATCACTCGAAAGTGACTCTGGATGCATGAAAACAATATCCAAACCAGAGCTTCTTCATGCGGTAGGTCCCTGTAAGGGACTGAGCTCTCAAAATAACCTTTATAAGGTTGCATACCTTGATCTCCCAAGGCTAAACCAACTTTCGGGACCCACAAGGAGTATTTATCGCACAAGTAAGTCTCTTTTCATGTCTTTTGTAAATATTATCTAATGTACTTTAGGCTAATAAATAGTTTCCAACCTAGGGTCTTCAAACTCCAAGGCAGTTCTTTTAATCTGGCCAATAAAGTGATCCAGTGGCAATTCATTGAAGTATCTAGATAGGATCAAACTTTTTGTTAAAAAAGAGAATTGAATCATAAATCACCTCAGAGGAGTATGGCCAAATTCATGTAGCTGTCGATATTTTTGGTATTTTCGATTGTTTGGGAGGGCTAATAGACTATTAGCAGTGTTTAATGAAACTTCTCTTTCAGGTATCGAGATAATGTCCTCTGTACCTTCTTTGTCTAAAAATTAAAAAAATAAATAACAGCCCTTTTAAAACTTAAATACTAAGAGGTTAGTGCCTACAGGGTGTGTATCATGATTCCGGTCATTTTTGGTCACATTTTTTTTCGCAGAAAAGTGTCGACCGCCGGTTAAAAACATGTTTTCTGTATGTTTTAGAAGTTAAAACGTTGAAGAAAGATGATTTTGGTAATTTTTGAGCTACGCGGTGTAGTGTACTTTAGCCGAAGTATCTGAAAGTAGATCTTGACCCTAAAAGATTTATAGCCATCAGAAAAGCCATTTTGCCGGACGTTTTCAAATATTATTCGAATTTTTTTAGATGCTACATACAATAAACTAATACAGAAAGGTTTTACCGCCCCAAGGAAGCAAAGGATATGCATAAGCTGACCTAAACAGGTAACATTCGGATTAATATATGTTAATCTATTACACTTTACCTCAAACACATTTGATTTATAAAAATGAGTGCAGTGAAGACAGCTAGCATTAGTTCGAGAATACGAACACAAGAAAGCATATCTCTGCAATTAAAACTACTCTCTAAAAGCAAGATAAGAAGTAACGTTGGCCTCCCTCCCGTAAAATCGCTAGCGGGAGGGATATTAGCAAAAAATTTAAGGTGGGAGGGATTTTTTAGTATCATTTTAGTAAAAATTAGGGGACGGGAGAGCGCGGGAGGCCAAGAGAGCACTTAATGCATTATCTGTTAAAAATCTTGCTAAAATTTATCTTTAGGTAAGTGTGTGAGCACGTCTCTAACCGTCACAACCCCTTGCGCAACCAAAGAGGCGAGTGAGTTAAAGCCAAAATTATATAACCCTAGGAAAACATTGAAAATAAATAAAGTTTAAATCTAAATCAAAACTATGAAATTGCTACGTCACCCTGGATATTGGAACTATTGAGTTCACACAACCTATCAGCTATTTCCTAATCTTGAGGTTTTCTAATTGTTCCTTGAGTTGACTACTAGATGAGACCCAGACAAGATGGCAGCTTTACCTGGTATAGTCTACTTTTCCCCTTTCCAGCTAAAATTTGCCTTGGTCTCTAATCGCCTCTTCCTAGGTAAAAACGAATTTTTCAAAAAGTTGGATCCACAGCTGGGTCCAACAATTTTTTTCCTCAATTTTTAACATTTTTTGCCAATTTTGATATTGATGTCTATAAGGCAAAAAATTGTAAGGATTATGAATTTGCCAGTCATTTTTACACAACTCAATAATTTCGCCTCTAAAAAATAGAAAACTCGATATAACGATCACCCTTTTTCAAAAAAAGTGATCTTTATATCGAGTCTTCTATTTTTGGACGGCAATTATATTAGCTTTTTGAAAAACGACTGACAAATTCATAATCCTTATGATTTTTTGCCTTAGAGACATTGACATCAAAATTAGCAAAAGATGTCAAAAATTGAGGTAAAAAATGGTCGGACCCAACTGTGGATCGAAGTTTTTGGGGTGATCGCTATAGAGACAACTCATGGTTGGCGCTTTTAAACGACCAGCAGTTGTTTATTTTATACAAATTTTGCTGTCTGTAAAAAGTTGTAGCAAACACAACATAAATTAATATCACAACTATTTCAAAAGAGAACTAATATTAAAACCTCCAGAATTGCTATAAAAACTTTGTAGAAATTTTATTGGTTGTTTGTTGAAATTTGATTCACCTACTTTTTGTCCCTGCTAGCCTGATTCCGATCAAGTTCTGTTAGTTATTTTAAGTTTTAATATACTACTACCTGTGCTATATTTTTAATACTTGCTACAACTTTGCTTTTTGCCGACTGCAGAAGTTGTTTAAAATATATACAAAATTTTGGATGTCTAAACTTGTTAACTATGAGTTCTATATGACCGACATTAGTCGACTCCAATTTTAATTATTTTGCCTTACAAACTTATTAAACCTCGTTTCCCACACAAGGATTTTTGGCGCTCTATTATAACAGATAGGGTAGACGATTTTTAAACTGGACAGTGGAGCAAAATGGACAGTACAGCCTTGGTGGCGATGAAATTTTAAATTGAAAACAAGCAGAATAAAATGGTATAGTGGAGTGAACACTAGAGCGGAATTCATCATTAGGAATTCTATACCTCTCTTCCTTCCGTTCCAGACTTGGTCTCTGTCCTACAACTGAAATAATAATGAAATAAGATGAATACCCGAAACCCATTTAAATATAATGCGTTCCACGAAATTGGTGGGAAAAAATATGCACGCGATATAACCAGAGATTTTTGCAAGACAATGGAAAAGATAGTTACCCAAAATATTTTTTAACACAACATACAAAATAATGCTTACTGTTAGAAAAGAAATATCGCCAAATATTTAAATAAAATAAGAAAAATCCTACAAAAATATCGGTTCAAAGTTTGTTCTAAAAGTCTTACGACTGTACACCATGATTTACCCGAATATAACGTGACCCGGCATAGCTTACGCCTCATATCAATTAGGTTGATACACGAAAAAATATATGTTAAAGGGCAACCTAGGATGTAACACTAACTACAGTCTTCTAATTGATATAACTTATGTAAAAAGATTAAACTTTATCGACATCTTATTAATAAGTAAAATTGGCAACCCTGCATTAACTCTCACACCAAATGTCAGTGTTACTCTCAGATGTCATGTCAATTATAAAAAAGACTGGATGGGATGATCGGCCATAAATGAGACACCTTTTTAAATTAATTTTTTTGCCTGATGTAGAAAGTCTGTCAGAATTCATTCGTCTACATTCCCTAGTAAACTTTTCAAATGTCTCAACAGCCATAACTGACTAGTCTCTTCCTCTTGACCACTATTAATATCAATTGATACATTTGCGAGGTGCTGTTGAGTTGAACGAGCATTTGGAGAAACAATACGCACTTTTTTACACGTGAATAGACAAGAGAAAGTTAAAAAGCCGAGCTGTGTAACCTTTAAAAAATAGAAAGACGGAGACAAAAAACTAAAAGGACAGTAAACTGTAGACTAGTTTAGGGTTTTTAATTCATGAATTTCATTCATTCCGGATATTCGAGCCAATATTTTTAGAAAGAATAAGGATTGGCAAGCACATAGGCATATTCAACATTGAAAAAGTGAGCAAAGGAAAATGTATCACCTTGGTCTCCTAAACCTGTTTCTGAAAGAAAAAAAATTGACGGCCATAAGTGATCAATGGAAAAGACAGAAGTCAGTTCTCGATATTTTACTGGAGATTGATGGCGTTTAAATGTTATTGTTAGTTGATGTTCAATAATGGCATCCAATTATTTGTGCAGTGTTTTCATTCCTAATCCTAATTTCTAACCTCAATTCCTAATCCTATCCTAACCAAATCTCTTAAACTAACTAATCCTAATTGCTAGGATTAGGTTTGGTTCAAGGGTTAGGATAGGCCTAGTTTACATACCGTATTTCCTCTAATAGCTCCCCTTAATTTATTGTAATGTCAGCACTAGGTTAGTTCTAAAATACTGCCACTTCTTATTCATTTCATATCTTCTCTGCTCGATTTAGCATCCAGAATTACATCTCGATGACAGGTTGGTTATAAATTTTGTTTGTGATCAAAAATTAACAATTTTTTATCTACTGCGTGAGTACAAATTATTGGTCTATTGTTTAACATCTACCATTCTACGCGCGCCAGTCTGACCAACAACAACTCAGACATCGCAACAATAGAAACTTTTTTTTTCGTATTCAACACATTTCTCACATTCCCACCCTTTAATCCAGGCAATTTCAAAAACTTCTATTTGTCTGATATGTCTGTCCATTTATTTAATCATCTATTTATACATTTCTTTAGTTATTTATTTATGTAACATCTTCTATCTATGTCTAATTGTCACAATCAA
>BBSZ01014534.1:13855-30877 GCA_000981365.1 Subanguina moxae
CCTGCTCCATTAACTCCCCCTGCTCTAATAACTCCCCCCCTAAGAAGGCATCCAAAAAATAACTCCCCCGGGGGAGCTATTAGAGGAAATACGGTAATTTGTGTCAAGATTAGGTTAATTTATTGTAATGTCAGCACTAGGTTAGTTCTAAAATACTGCCACTTCTTATTCATTTCATATCTTCTCTGCTCGATTTAGCATCCAGAATTACATCTCGATGACAGGTTGGTTATAAATTTTGTTTGTGATCAAAAATTAACAATTTTTTATCTACTGCGTGAGTACAAATTATTGGTCTATTGTTTAACATCTACCATTCTACGCGCGCCAGTCTGACCAACAACCAGGCCTGTATTTTGAAAAAAATTATCCTCCACCCCCACCTCCGACCTCCGGCTTCAAAAATTTTCTCCTCCGCCTCCACCTCCGACCTCCGGCTTCAAAAATTTTTTCCTCCGCCTCCACCTCCGTCCTCCGGGGCGGAGGCGGAGGGGAGGAAAAAATCCTCCCCTCCGGAGGAATCCTCCGCAGGAGGTAGGAATCTGGACCAGCCTGGACCAGTCTCTGGCTTAAAATTTTTTTTCCTCCGCCTCCGGCCTCAAAAATTTTTTCCTCCACCTCCGCCTCCGGCCTCCGGCTTCAAAAATTTTTTCCTCCACCTCCGGCCTAAAAAATTTTTACCTCCGCCTCCGCCTCCGGCCGGAGGTGGAGATGGAGGAAAAAATCCTCCCCTCCGGAGGATTCCTCCGGAGGCCAACACAGGCCTGCCAGCAACAACTCAGAAATCGCAACAATAGAAACTTTTTTTTTTCGTATTCAACACATTTCTCACATTCCCACCCTTTAATCCAGGCAATTTCAAAAACTTATTTGTCTGATATGTCTGTCCATCTATTTAATCAACTATTTATACATTTCTTTAGTTATTTATTTATGTAACATCTTCTATCTATGTCTAATTGTCACAATCAAGCTAAAAAACAATATAGATTTTTGATGTCATTACTATATAGTCTAAAGACTTTCCAGCAAATGCCTGACTTTTTCATAAACGACGTATGTGACCACCCCATTCGGAAGTTGCTTCGTGATTGCCATCCCCATGCCTTTGTACAAACCTAGGAAACAACAACTAAAATTTCAGTCCATCCGTTATTCCACAAAAAAAACGCTACCCTTTGTCCCTTCGCGCTTAAGCGTTTTCACGGCACAATCGACGACTCCATTGTAGATTGCATGTTGATCCTAGAAAACTAGAAAAGTTTGGAACAATACGCTATCAACGCGAAAAACACCTGCAACCTTGTTCTCAACACTTGATAAGGAAATGTCAGCATCGTAGACGAAATCTTAGACATTGAAGAGAAAAGCAAATAATCAAAAGTAGCCTAAACTAATTGAACTTAGTATTGATTTGCAGAATGGGGATGCCGAAAAGTTTTTAGAAACCGAGAGATAATTCCAAGTAGAAAAATTGTTTGCTTGTCGAGATATGATCAAAAGTTGCCATACCGACATTTGGAATAGCAAACACCTCACTTACAGTCATATCTCGACGAGCAAGCAACTTTTACGCTTGCATATTCATATCCTTGAAAACATTTTGAATATTATGGGCCTCAGAACATAGGATCGTTGTTGCTCAGAAATACCGAAATTTTTGGATAGTTAGTGGCCAAGTTTTGTTTTACCTTGTATGGGTCATAAATTTCCTTGAATATGGTAGATAAAAAGTGGCGCCCACGCGTTCAGACGATTTGTCATAACACTGGCCGGCGCGCGGAATTTTTTTATATCTTTTACCAGTGAAGAGCATTGAATTTTCGATATTCTAAATATTTAAATTTTTTAACTACTTTCATAAGATATTCTTAAACTTTTTTATATGTGAGATAAGGGGTCCTATAAAATATTAAAAAGGCCGTCCCACAACCCCGCTTGCACCTCCAAATACCAAAACTAACTGAATTAGCATGGTCGAGGAAACTGATCTATTTAAAAGAACAAAATACCAGCTCAGAATCCTGCTCTAACTTGAGATATTTGCATCGTAAGTCTTTCATCTGATTGTAGCTAAAATTAGTTGTAGGCTGAGATTATAAGATGACTAATCAAATGTTCAAACTGACATCGCAAATTGGATGGCTCCATTTGTGGTTCCCATGAGGCCAGGAATAAAACCCTTAAAACCTTTTTTAGTTTGATCAAAAAACACGAGTCCTAATAAACACTACTTTGTAAAAGCCTCTAACTCCCTCTTTCCTTCAAATTCAAAATGTAAAATTTAATCGAGCAGTTCCAAAAAAACCATACATGTAAATCTTCCGCAAGCAATCCCTGAGGCTAGTATACTGTTTCGTTTGACTGGTTTCATATTGCAGACAGAGCCTTGTTTTACATACCCACAACGGATTCGTCAGCTGAAATGGGCATTAAGCCTCTTTAAATAGAATCCAAGAAAGGTTGAAACTTACAGCGAGTACAATTCCACCTGTAACACAACCAGCCAAAAGATTGTTTGCGAATACAACCGGGAAAACATCTAATCGAGCGCGCACTTTATGATACCTGAAACAATAGTTATTTAGGGCATGACAAAAAAAACTGCAGTGCGTCTCAAATGCACCACAGTTGAACTAAAACATACAAGTGAAAGTACATGCCCCAAGATATCGGCGCTCCCAAGATTGATGGCGAAAGTCCTGATAAAAGGTTAAACTTTATTGTAACAATCCTTTTTCCAGGCTGTCTTGTAACACTACCTTGATACAACCCGCGAACTCCATTTACCTTCAGAATAGATTTGACCGCATGTATATAACCGTTGTATTTAGGACGAATCAGGCTTCCCTCGTTGGCTGAAAGTTTAATGATAGATTTTTTTTATAAAACTGCTATAAGTCCTGTGACAAAAGTAAGAAACGTGATTTTTAGCTCACCTGAATATCTGATCTTCAGTAAATCGAAAGGATGGCAAGTCATCGTACTAGCAACTCCACCACACAAACCACCAATCAAATGCTCATAGCCATGCAGGAAAGTAAACATCGAATTCTATATCAGAAGCGAAACTAAAAGCAGAATTTTAGTCAAGTTAATCAGCAATGAAACGAAAATATGGGCTGCTCGAATGCAGATTTCAAGGAAAACGAACAAATAAAAAAAGAGATTAAATATGAGCCGTTTGTGAAATTGGCATCCGAATCTACCCAGTGTTTTCAAAATTGAAACTAAAACTAAAATTTTAGTTGTGGTTGTATGCGCCAAAAATTTAATCACAAATCACGACCCAAGATTCTAAATATTATTATTACTGGGACAACCTTCAAAAAAAAGTAAATGAAATATTAGAAAACCATGACCGTCATCTGCCGTCTTACAAGACACGTGACCAAAAAATGAGACGAGATTTTTTTTGTGAGTTTCAGTACAAGCCGAAGCCTCTTAATGCAAGGCTTCTTTAAAAAAAGACCAACAAACACCTAGAAATTCATCCTTTTTGCCATAAATATTCAACTAAAAAATCAACTTCAAACGCATATAGATAAAGCCTATTTGATTGTTTATGAATTGCCATGTCATATTTCAAATTCACCATATTGAATTAACTTTATGCCGCCTTAGCTATTAGCCCAAGTTGTGAAAACCAGAAAACCCCATCTTTGAGTAGAATAAGCCAGTATGATAAAACTTTTTTACCTGCAATAAAAACTTTCTTCTGCAAATACGTTACAACCGAATAGCGCAACTTTTTCTATTACCTCTTTACATTGTGAAACGGCGTGTATTTCTGAACACATACAAGTGTTTTGCACGTAAAAATTTCCATTCTGCAGAAATTTTATCATACTGCCTTATTGCACTCAAAAAGTGAGGTTTTCTAATTTTTCACAAGTCTACTACTAACAATCTTCACATATACTCAAAACTGTTTAAAGTTCAAAAAATTAAATGGACAGCAGTAAGCAACGAAAACAATACCATTGAAAGTAGCAACGCTACCTGACTCGATATTTGAGAGTCATTGTATTAATAATGATGGTTCATCAAGAAAAGGGAATTAGAAGCTAACAACGACTGAATTGAATTTTATTAGACACGAATGATGAGAATCGTGAAAAGCAACAAGAAGATAATTCAGTTATTGTCTTGTAGTGGAAATTGGCAACTTTGGAGAAATCAAATTCTTTTTTGCATTATTTTCCTCATCTTCCTCCTCCAAATGCGAGCTTCAAAATATAGGGAGGTTTTCCAGGCGACTCTGAGATCGGCGTGTGATTAGCAACCATCATGGCTTCGGCCGCATCTTCTGCGCTAGCGAACTCAATGAGGCCAGAGGCACTTCGGTCAGACCTGGTATTGAAAGTGGTCACCGAATGTGGAACTTTTGTTTTTTTATCCTCGAAGATCTAAAAAATATTGTAAACAGATGAATGTGTTTAAAATTTTTTTGGAAGCCAACCTTTTTCAGTCTATCCTCATTCATAGTGGCAGGCGTATTGAACCTTGAATAAAGTTTGATGAATTGGAGTTAAATGACAAAATTTCACGATTATAAAATAGTCTTGGATGTGGCATTGGAATAATCCTTTTCTCTCAATTTTTCCCATTTTCGATGATTCTTCTCTAGTTGTCCGGCCTTTTTCCCTTCGTAATCACTTATTGTACCCAATGATGTGGGCTGCACAATGATGGGACAGACGTCGAATTTAGTTGAGAAAAAATGGAAGGGTTGTTAACCGGTTAGTCGTTGAACAATTTCGAATGGTTAATTCAAATAATATTCGAAACTAATCAACAAATTCTCAATTTTTTTTTTCTCCACTAAATCCAATTCCTGTCCCACCATCATGTAGAACATCAAATTAAAAAAATCGATCACTAAGTAAAAAAGGACAGACAGATAGACAAGAACCAAAAATATGGTTGGCATTAGCTGAACAATAAGCCGTAACTTTCTAAGTCAAAAACTTGAAAACTCGTAAGTCGGAAAATGTGTCGAAAAAGCGGAAAATGTAATATGTATTGGTGGCAGCATCCTTCTCTTTTTTTTAATGAACTATTTAACAGAAAAAATATGGGAGTCTTTTTATAAAGCAATGCAAAATAACTAACCAATGCAATTGATTGGAAGGAAAAGCCAGTCGATTACGTGCTGCAGATTCAGGGTTGGAGAATCTGTGCTAAAGCAAGAGCACTGTTTATTTAACTCTAGTTTTATATACGACCCTCCCCCTGCCCTTTTTCAGTGTTTTAAGCTCTTCTAACAGTTTTTTATGCTACAAATAAAAACGATTGTGCTTAACATACATTCAGCATAAAGACTAACACTTTGTTAGTATCCAGGGACCAATTTGTCTTGGTTTGCCAAGACAAGCGTCGAATTTTAGTCACATAATTTCTTTTTTTGATAATGGCGTGAAAGTCTCAAAATCAAATTTTCATATCGTTTTTAGCGTGTAAGAATTGCTTATAAGAGGCTTAAACACACTTTGAAAAAATGGGTAGGAGGAAGGGTGGTACGGTGCCATCAAGCCTACTAGACACCATTAGACTCATCAGTTTGAGACGGTTTCAGAAAATAATTATTAGACGTTTAAATAGCAGTCCTATATTTTGTGAAAATCAGCAAAAAGACCTTAGGAATGCGAATCTGAAAACAGAATTTCAAAAAGTGACTTGTTTTTTTGGCAAATGTTCAAAACTAGGAGGGATGAGACAAAAAAAACTGAGTTCATGGCTGACTTTGATCATATCTCAGGAAGCAAGCCACTTTTGGAAATTCTGCTTTGAGATTCCGGATTCCTGAGGTCTTTTTGCACATTAAGGACCTTAAAAAAATTAATAAATAGTTATTATCAAAATGTTCAAGGAAAATTTTCACAACTCATCTCAAACCGACCGCACACCCTGGAGAAGGGGTAGGTGTGTTGAATGAAGCTCTAGCTATTAATCTAAACTTATTTTTGCACCTATTTTGAAAACATACATTTCGACTGCGAGTATAGTCGACAAAAGAGGGACTGCCGTCAGGCATGTCGAAAGGTTCATGAATGTCTCTCAGTGTCTGCAAAAGCGAAAAGTAATTTGAAATCTTTAAACAAAAATAGTTAAACATAAACATTTTGCTTGGAAGGACGTAGAGTAAGCGTTTGGCCGAACACCCTTGCATCCTGCAAATTGATCACACAATTTTTTCAAACCCATCCAGCTAATCCAAACCAACCTGCAGGTACTTCATAGCGTTGTTAATCCCAGCTGCATTAGCCATTTCTACCATGACTGTATCCTGCTTTAGACGCATGAACTTCACCTGAAAGTCCGCATAGTTAACACAAGCTCAAAAACATACCGTCAGTACTGAGTCTCGAAATGCGGCACCCCTAGGGACCTGCTGAAGGTGCCGGTGTGTCGAGGGTGCCGCAGTATTGAGATTCAACTGCAGTGGTATCACACCCCTATATCAAATAAACTATAATAACACACCTTCAGGCAATTGCCGTAGCCACATAACAGATTAAAAATCTTGTCACAGTTGAAATTTTCATGGTTGACTCCATAGAGCATAAGCACTGCCGGAGTGTCCTGTCCCCCACTTCCTCTGTTGCTATTGTGGTCAGCATCATACACTCCAATAATAAACAGTTTAAATTAAAAATTTATCCAGTCCTTTCCGGTTATCCGGATCACCCCCAAAAATGGTGTTTGTTGACACTTTTAAGCCAAAAACATGTTTTTTTCGAAAAAATCTAAGGATTTCATATTTTGCCTAAGGGAAGCAAGGTAAACAAAGTGTAAATAATACATTAGTACTAAATAAGTTGCATATTAGCATCAAACTAATGCAAGAGCGCGGAAGCCCAGCGTATACTCGCTTTAGAATATATTCTGGAGATTTTTTGCCGGCTGCAGTAAAAAAAACATGATGAAACCGGAAAATTTGGCTATCCAAATACCCTACATACTTGGTCTGCCTTGATCCATCAGGGCAGATGCTAAAGACTAAAAAAATGTTTTGATGCTTCAAGCCTTAAAAGTCAATTTTTATTTAAAAAAAGCTTAGACCAAAACCCGAAGTCGAACGTCTTTGCTCACTAAAACTGAGAAAAAAAGGTGCCCTATATGCAATTTTTGTCAAGAGCAATGCTCAGATTTATCTCGCAGGTACGCGTGTGTGCATGTCTCCCACCCTCCAAACCTTTTTTTTGGACTGTTTTTGCGCAAAAATTTGTCTAAAGGCTTAGAAAAAACATGTCTTTTCGCGTTTTTGGACAACGTCCATATAGTGAAACCCAGCCGTACTTTTAGACCTTGAATTTCTGCCTTGACATTCCACTAAAGCTTAGTTTAGGCTTAGCGTAGGTTAAAATAGCAAAATTTTCCTTCTCAAAATTAGTGAGAATCGCTATACAGACATTTAGGGGCGGCCAGGGTAAACGAAAAGAGAACTTAAAAAAATCTTACTGTGTCCAGAATCTTGGTGATGTGACTGAAATCCTCTTTGCTGTTGCCCTGGCCCTGCTCTGTGGTAGTGAGCATCTCGACTAAAAGACAGTCCCCCATAGTCAGCTCTCTCCTGGTTGTAAGAAGAGGAGTAGTGGTCCGCACCGGCATTTTTGGGAGGATCCATGGAATAGCCTGTCTGATAGACAGGTCGATTCTTTGAGTCGCTGAAGCCTTTGTCGACATAGCCTTCATATCCTCCATAGACTGGAGTTGAAGCAGGTAATGGTCCATTGTTTGGCAGAGCTACACAAATTTGAAGGTCAGAATGCCACTTTCGAGCATGAAAAATACGCTTACGCATTGGCGGTCCCCCAGATGGACGTTGTTCATCGGTCAGAAGAGCGCGTCGACTGCTCGCTGTAACTTGTTGCTCTGAACACAAAAAATCAATTAAGAAGCGTATGAAGAGTAAGTTCAGGCATAAGAAACTAGGAGAACAACAAGTTTTGAAAGACAATTTTACATCGATTTATACAGATTAAAGCGATACAATAAAATGCAGGCAAAAACCTGTCCATAGGCATACCCAGAAATGAAGTGAATGGGGTGATTTCGACTGTTTAAAAATCCCCAAAGGACATTTTATCCAGTTCTTGTCCAAAAGTTTCACGGAGGAGGTTTAAAGCACAGTTAAACCCATCTAGCCCTGAGTATGCCTATAAACCTACCAGTTTCGAACTCGGTACTTTACAAAGTACCCCCGCTACCATTTCTCCATCACTTTGACTGCTTATAAAATGGGGATGCCCGCGCTCGTCGTCAACGTGACACATCGTTTTAACGCGTGGACATCAGCTTTTCTCATACAAGACCCAAAAGATTGAAAAGTTTGCCGTGTAATTCCTCTAAAAAATTTGAGACTTCTCTTATATCAAATGTTAAATTTTTATAATTGCCTTATTAATGAGTAGTCAAAATTTTGGAGAAACAATTACGGGAATATTTTGTCCGTGGCCATTCTAAACTACAGCTTAGCCCAAGAAAATCATCAAACTTTAGACGGCCGTTAGACGTTCCTTATTTGATGCTGATAAATGGTGTTTTGCATTCTGCTCGTCTGATGCCCTAAGTTGATTTGGTGCATAACGTCAAAAATAAAATTTCTATTTGGTCGTTTTCTCTAGCGATATGTGCTCTACCAAAACCAGATGGTTTGGATGGCTAGGGACCAGGGGTATTTCAAGCAGGCAGGGAAAGGCATTTTGCCTGTTTACAAATCAAAAATTAGTACCACTCTCTGCCTGCACTGCCGGAGGCAAGTACAGGTAGGCTTTTAAACTGTCCAGACTTGTAATTTTGAGGCACCCCTTTTAGGGTCTAAACCACAGAAGACCGTGCAAGAATTATGTTTTCGACATTATAAAGCGAAATGAAATTAGGGAATCAAACGTGTTGAATGCTCAAAACCGCTTTTTAAATCAGACCAGCAGAAGATGTTACGACTGTCTAAAATTAGCCAAATTTATTGGACCTAGCTGTAGCTTTCTGATTTTCAGACATAAGGTTTGCGGGTTGTTGGGAATTTAAATTTTAGGGAATGAAATGAACTTTTCAAGGTGCTATGTCTTGATTCTTTCAGTAGCCTGCAGTCACGCTCCACGACCAAGTAAAAGTTCCTTAAAAACGTGAAAAACTAAGGTTGGTCAGGGCACCCTCGACACTCTTAAAACAACGAAAAACATGTGCCCTCCAAAACGTCTCTATCGCTTCCAAAAATTTTAAACTCCCAACTTGTTGACGTAAAATACTTTTAAGAACCTTTTCAGTGCTAGATAACTCTAAATGTTACCCATCCCTGTCGTCACAAAACAACAACAACAGTTGGGTGAGCAGGAATAAGCAACCGCCCGCAGTTGGTCGTCCAAGTTCCTGCAGTGAAAAAGAGCATTAACAAAAGAGGTGGGGTTTCTATGTAGTAGTATATGAGTGAAGTGGTGTCTGTGTTCGTGTGCCTCTTCTGACGGTAGTGGTGCTCTCATGTGCAATGCTGTTTTTTACCCTTCTCTTGCCACCAATTGTAATGTTTAAAGTAGAAAAAGAGTTTAGAAAAAATGTGATGATGTATTGCAATTTACAAAGTGATAACTGTGGGATAATGAGGAGTAGAGCTGTTGTCTCTTATGCTAGTCTTTTATGCCTATGAATATAGTTGCTAAAGGTGTACTGTTTTCATCTTAAATGCCCTCTACTCTTATTCATTTCTAATTTACCAACCTCCGCGAAGATTTGGGTTCGTGTAGTCCCATTGTTCTTGATCATTTCTGGTCACTTTGACGTGGTCTGGCTAAAATAGTTTTGCTAACTTTTTTATTAAAAACTATGCATACGCCTCGAAAACTTCCTTAATCTTTCACACGCTATTTTTTTAGTATGAAAAAAAGGAAAATAAACAAAAAATATTGAAAAAATAGGCAAAAATATAAAGCTCGTAAAGCTACCTTGGCAAACTCCACTTTGAGGGTGCAACATCCAGAATAAATGTCTGCACCGTTCATTGCATGTTTCGCCTTTTTAGCTGCTTCGATACTTTCGAATTCCACCAAGGCCTGCACCATAGTTCGCTTAATCATGGCTATTCGTAAGACCTCACCATGAGGAGCACAAATCTGCAAACGGAAATTTATTTTTTGAAGTGCATGAAAGATTTTTGAAAAAATAAACAAACTTGATGGATAACCTCCACATTTATTGCATAGTGCGCATTATAGACTGTAAGAATGAGGATTCGATTTGGCACTTCTGACTCAAGTCCGATTCGTTGAATTGCCTACAAGTGAGGGATTTAAGTGATTGAAAAAAGTACCATTTAATTTGCTTTCCACATTTCTAAGTAAATAGAATAGTGAGAAAGCATCAGTGCATAAGTTTTCCAACCGAAACCCAACTTTTTAAAAAGAACATTGCCCCTGTAGCTAAAAAATAGCTTTGCTAAGTAGCTTGCAGCTTGGCTCAAATCGCTTAACAACTTTTAAAAGAACACAAAGAGCACATTGACAGACGAAAGAGAAGTGTCGCACGCCCGATCAAATTTAGGCGCAACAGGAATGTTTTTTTTATGCAAACTTTGTGTTCAGCGTCTAGGATTACTCTTAGAAATAAATCAAGCACAAGAAATAAAAAAGTTTATGCAGTGGTATCGAACCTGCAGTTTCCAGAAACTCAATGTATTTTTCTAACGCTTATACAATACAATACAAGTCCTATTAAATGCTGGAAGTGGCACCCCTTCCCATTTAAAATGTCGAAACGAAAATAATACCTGAGAAGTAGAGTAATTAAACAAAGCAGGATAGCCAGCTACATTGATGGGAGTGGTTTGCGCAAAAACGACACACTTTCGCGCACATTCAAGTTCTTCAAATTCAACTAGAGCCATTCTTTTGGTAGACATACAAGTAGCATAGGCAATCGCTGAAATAAAAGCCATTTTATGATCAATCAGCAGGTATTTAACTGAAAAACTTACGTCCAAAATGAGAGAGAGCCTCCAAAAGGTCAGCTTCAGTTGCCTTCGGATTCAAGTTTCGCACATGCACCACAATAGAAGGATTCGGGTTGGTTGGATCGGCTGTTTCATCTCGTCTGTAACGCTTGTGCGGAGGCTTGCCCTCATTATTATATCCGCCTTCCATTTTTATTTCTTTCGAACTTGAAAACTGCAAATAAATTATTTGACTGCGAAAATACAAAGTTTTTTTGAAAAAAACTTAAAACAAAGGAGGCACATTGCCCATTTCCAAAAATTATTTTTCACGCAATATCAATTTTTGAATAAAACTGTTCAAAAATAAAAGGCTTCACGTAGTTTCTCCGTCAAATTACTCATTTACCCCCTCAAATTTGATTATCTCGGCTGTTTTACAACAAGTTTTTCTATATATATTTTTCAGTGTGTAGCCCTGGATCTGCTCTTTCTAAGGCACTATCAGTTGATCCGATGTTGCTGAAAAAAGTGGGAGAAAAAGGTCTTTGAATGTAGCAAAAGATCATCCCGCAAAAAATCTTTTTCACTAACTTTTTCCAGCAACATTGAGTCAGCTGATACTGCATTAGAAAAAAAAACATATACCTAGGGCTACGCACTGGAAAAAAATTAGAAAAACTTGTTGTAAAACAGCTGTGATAATCAAATTTAAAAAATTTGACGGGGTAAAATGACTAATTTGACTGGGAATATCAATTTGAGCCAAAATAAAAAGCGAGAAAGAAGAGAAAAACATCTTTTTAATGGCTTCATCACAGAACATGATCTGGTGAACAGTAAAACCGCTTTTGCAATTCCAGTTGGGACTGGAAAATTATTCAAAGGTGACTTTTGGAGAAACTTTCTTAGCTTCTATTGCTCTCAAATTTAGTCTTATTTTTGTGCTTGTTGCCGCTCATATTTCGCTTCCACAGGTCAGTGTAAAGGAGGTTGTCTATATAATTTGTGGAAGAAGTAATCACTGTGGCTCATCCAGCTAAACGCTTCAAGAGTGCGCTTAACGGCAAAGAAGGCAATTTAGTGACTGCTTCCACACCTCCTACTGCAGCAATTATGAGTTCAAAATTAAAAAAAGACCAGAAGGAGAAGGTTAGCGTTCACTATTTATTTTATAAAATAAAAGAGTTTTTTTTGAGCAAGGTATACACGTTAAAGTTTTAGCCTGAAAGTAACATAAATGAATTAATTATCTGCTATAAACTAGTTTTCCTTCGCTAATGTGGCTTATCTAATAGATAACATTAGATTCGATAGCGACATGCAACTATTCTCGCAAAGTTTATATTTTCAGCTTCGCCAGTTCATTGTTTTCACACAAACCACTGAGCCGATTGCTATAACATGTCTGTCCAATGCGAACTGGTCACTAGAAATGGCGTATATTTTTCATGTTAATTTCATGCAAACGTCAATATGTTTAATTGTCAATATAGTTAACTTAATACGATGATACTCCGAAAAGTTGGACCTCTATTTGGATTCATCTATTTTTGTCCTAATTTTTGATCCTCTTTCCAACACCACTGATTTCCAACACCTTTTGCTAAATTCTGGAGTTCGACCGCAAAAATAGCCCCCTGATATGGATAACTCTAAGCGAAAAAATCTCAAAAATTGCTAAATCTACAATTTCTTCTTGAAAAACTCGACAATATTGCCAAGTAAAAAAAGCTCATTCTAGGTTTAGTGATAGGCGTTTTTTTCGTTGTCACGGGAAAACCCAAAACGCGTATGAGTTTCCTGGAAAATAACTTTTCTAGCAACAAAATTAATCAATTTGATGATAGGAGGTTCGGTACTTCTGCAATTTTTCTAGTACAAGGTAATCAACAGAGGGATTAGCAAAAGACGTTAATAAGCGGTATAAAAAGTAGTTAGACCAAGTGATAAGTCCAACTTGAGGGGGTGACATTAAATCGAGGTCAGAAAGTGTATGCGAGAATTTAGGTGCGATATCTTCTACCAGAATCCATCTTACTTCGCTCAGGTCTCTTCATCTTTCCCTTTTTATTCAACCAATTTCTTAAGGTCGATCAAAGTTTGGATATGCGCAAAATTGATTCATTGTTCTCGAGATATGCCAATGGTGAATTAGCACTTATTATCTTGCAACTACTACTATTTTGATGTTTAGATCCCGCCGATAAGTTAGGACCAAATCGCATGGGTCCAAATGGAGTGAGTCGTCTTCTGTCAGATTTGAATGTGAATCCAACCGACAGAATCGTCCTGGCATTTGCTTGGAAGTTAAAGGCAGAAAGACAGTGTGAGTTCAGCAGTACTGAATTCCGTGACGGGTTGTTGGCCATGAAGTAAGCTGTTTTCTCAAACCTCAGCCATCACTTTTCCTCATTTTGTAGAGTCGATTCATTAGAAAAGTTGAAGACTCGACTACCAAAGCTCAATGAGGAGTTGGCTGACCCAGTGAAGTTCCGAGAATTCTATCAATTTGCTTTCCAGGTTTTAAAAGACTTAAATGAATTTTTATTGCTGTCTTTTTCAGTATGCTAAGTCAGTTTCACAAAGAAGTCTGGACCTGGACATGGCTGTTTGCTACTGGCAGTTAATTTTCACAGGCTTGGCCGATCGACGCGTAGACTTGTGGATCGACTTTCTGCGTCAAAAGAATGTAAAAGGCATCCCGCGTGATACTTGGAATCTCTTCTTGGATTTTGTAAGATTCTTTTTTGAAGGATGTGCCAGGAAAATTGAACGCTTTGGAACAGCCATAACTTCTTCTGCGCTGTTTGTTTGATAAATCGGATTTTTTGAAAAAAAGAAAAAAGTATCTGCATTCATTTGAAAATTGGGGTTGTTTAAAGCCAGCCCGTAAGAGGGACTCAGTTGGACACCAGAAGCTGTTAATAGAGAATGGCTTAGAAAAAGGCTATGGTTGTTTAACAGCGTTTAGCTGTCTTAGCACACTTTTATGCATTTTTTACCACGTGCTTTTAACATTTTTTGAGCTCTATGCGTGTTCTCATGGAACCCCAAAAAATGCTTTAGTCTCCCTGTCGTTTTTTAATCAAAGTTTTACTTTTTTTTGTTAAAAAACAACTTTCAAAAAGAGACATGTTGGGCCTAGGTATGCGCTGTGCCTAGGTATCATGCTTTATCTATGACTTGAGATTGGCTTTAGCTTCAACAAAATATGTTATTTTTTTTTTGAATTAGTTTGAGGGATCAAGGCAAAAAATTTCAAAAAGGTTATATTTATTTTTTGTTTCTTTGAAAAAACCGACGTGGGAAGCAAACCAAATTTTATGCGGATTCTGTGCGAACATATATTGAAATCTCTCTTGATTTTAGTTGCAAAGCACCAGTCCGGACTACTCCAACTATGACTGTGAGGGGGCCTGGCCTGTGCTCATCGACGAGTTTGTGGAGTACGCCAAATCTCAGACCAAAAATTAAGACGGAGGAGTAAAATAAAGTTTAAAATTTTAGTTGTCGAAAGTCTCTCTCTTTACTTCTCTTTTGAGTTTTTTTGGGTGATGTTTGCGTAGCAGCTCAGGTGCAGCAATAAAAAGTTGGTCAAAGCCAGTGTTTAGTGAAATGAGACTTCGTTAGATGAGTTTATTAAAACGTAAAACAATTTTTGATAGATTATATATAAATGATGTGGGCCTTTAGTTGTCTTTTGTAATATTTAAAGCCCTCTCCAAACGTATTAATTGTTGTGTTCCTTGGTCTTTGTTGTATTTTGTTTGTTTCCAAATATAGTTTCTGACATACATCCATTGTTCCCGCAACTTCTCACCAACTCTCGAAAAGCGCAAGGTGTCTAAAATCTAAAAAGTATTTTTTGTTGTGAAAATTGACAGCGAGCAGAAGCGCAAGTGTCTACTGTGTATTCTTTTAGTTCTAAAGAACTGTTCGACTTCAAGCGTCATTAAGCATTGCTGGCTACGATTCCCATGGTGACTTTTCATCTGACTTGCTCTACGTCGAAACGCGGCGAAAGCGGTAGTAATTATGCTTCCTTAAACTTCTTAATGATATTCGGCAATCTGATACTTTAATCTGAGTTCTCAAACAGCCTATATAAATCACTCTCAAGCCAATTACAAGAATTTAAAACTTGCGTCGTATACGGAGCCAGACAGTGATGAAATCAAAAAAGAAGATCAATTTAAAGACGAAGGACCTTTTATGGAATCGTGTGTTGTTACTCTAAATTTGGTCTCTGTTTGTTTATCCATTAATAAACCTCTTTAAAAAATAAGGCTGATGTGCCGCTGAAAAAATAGCTAGAAACCGAAGAACCGGTCGTGTAGCCGACTGAGTTATTCTCTACCCGACAGAGGAGCTGGGTTTCAAAAAAAAAAAACCGAGTACTCGTGAACTGGACAAGGCCAAATTACTTGACCGTAAACAACCCTAATTGTAAAGTTTCCTTCTATAGTTTGGTAAAAATTTTAGACTGAAATAAGAGCGTAGAGTTGAATATTCAAAGATAGAAAAGGCTTTGGTGGTAGACCCAGCGCATACTCACCTAGCGAATGTATGAAAATCTGGACACAGAACGGATAAGAAGTAAAATTTCATAGACAACAATACTACCTCTTAAAGATACTTTATGAGATTTCGGTGTACACTCTTTGTACTTTTTGTGCGCAAAATATACGAGAAATAGGGCAGTGTTTGTTTTAGACCTTTGAAGCTTCTGGAAATAGTTGTGTATGTTAGCATTCAGTTCAATTCAAATGGGTGTTTGTAATATCGACTTTCATTTATTGCTGTTTACATGCTGCTTATCTTCTTCAATTCTGTTCCTTTACAGATTTTGTGTTCTTGTTTTTGTATTTGATGAAAAAAAAAAGTTTTGGTAGTGATCACTCATATATATTTGGTTGATTGTAGCACTCTACCCTTTTAGTACTTTTACCTAATTTTTATTTATGCCATTACTTCTTTTTCATTCAGGTAAAAACAGCTAAAATGGACAAGAGAATGGAGCAGTGTGCGCAGGAATTGTAAGTCTAACGTAATTCTCTTTCAGAATTGCGGGGTGACAATTTTAAGGGATTAAGGGCTGCATTGGGAGACGAAAGGGAAAAAACAGGGCCACTTTTTGGCCACTTTTTTGAAGGCAAGACTTTGACCATTTCTTCGCTTACTGCACCTTACAGCATATAAAAGCTCTGGTATGCATATATTTGCCGAAATTTTCTTTCGAGTGATTAATTTGAAACTCTAGCGCAGTGTTTTTTTGACAACTGAAAAATCATATGCGTCAAATCCGGTTCTAGATTATTATGCATCTATAACCATTTTAGGTTATTTATGACTTAGGTATGTGTGTGTGTTTTCGCATCTCTATCTAACCTTTCAAACCTCCTGTTCTCCCAAAGGTGGCGCGGGAAGAATTCCGAAAATGGTCGACCGGGTAAAGAAAACATCTTTTTGAAATGTTTGAGAGAACACAAAATAAAACTTGTTTCTGGTGATTTCGGGACGAGGCCATATGACCAACACTGACATTTTTTGTAAACTTCTTGATTTTTTAGAACCAAAAACACTGATGTGAAAGGTGTGGTATGTTCGGATGAGCAGGGTGCAGCCTTCTACTGCATGGGTACTCTCAGTGAACAATCAGCTGCAGTGGTGTCCCAACTGGCCAGTCTGTGCTGCTCCCTAGAGCCAACCATCCAACCCACTGCCATTTGCATCTCTTCATCTGCTCCAATCTCCTCAAAAGTCATGCTGAAACGTAATGGGCCTCTTGTTGTTGCTATACACAAATGATCTTACAAATGTACTTAAAAATAAAATGAGCATATCTTCTTCAGTTTGCCAAAAGCAGTCGAAAAATACAATAGCCAAAAACATAACACGTTTCTAACAACAAACAATATGGAAAGTTCCCAGCAAAGTTTATTCTTGTTATCCATTTCTTGTAGCTTCTTTCCAAGTTCCCAATGCGTCCCTATGTACCGTATTTCCTCTAATAGCTCCCCCCGCCCTAATTCAAAATCGTGTTTTTGGCATTGTGTTTTTGACCCACTTTTTCCAGGTGTCTCTCAGGCAAC
>BBSZ01014547.1:1281-23121 GCA_000981365.1 Subanguina moxae
ACGATTACAAAAGATCGAATTTATCTCCAGATAACTATGCGGCTGCGGCTATTTTGGAAAAACCAAATGCTAATACTACAATAAACAGGAACAAGTTTCGAAATAAACAAGGACAAATTGTAAAAATCAAAGCTTAATTTCTAAATTTCTTGAGTGCGGCTATTCACAAATTGCGGCTGCGGCTTGCGGCTATTTCAATATTGTCGCTGCGGCTGTGCGGCTGCGGCTATTTCTCAAAAATCGGTGCGGCTAGCCGCAAATGCGGCTGCGGCTAGCCGCAGCCGCGACCGTCCCTACTCCAAAGCTCCCTCGTCGTCAACCCAAATACAAGACATCGATTGGGTCGGGAGTGTCGCGGAGACCGCGAAAGAATTAATATTCATTTTTGACTTCTGTATTTTAGCTCCTTCATTGTTTTTTTTTAGTAGTTTTTCTTGTTGGCCTCTCTTTCTATTTTTATCCTCAAAACAATATTCATGAGACCGAATTCATTAAAATGGCTTTAAAAAGAAAGTGGGACTCAGCGAGAATGTGTTCAGTCTAAAGCAAATAAAGAATTATTACTCAATTTGTCTATTCCACAAAATTAGTTAGAGAGTCTTTACGACACCGTACTCCCTCGACCTTTCTCCAACAGACTACCGCCTTTCCCGCTCCTAACCACATCAGGGGCCTAACCTTCAACGACGAGGAGGACCTTCAAAATTGGCCCAACGAGTTCTTCGAGTCTAGACCCAGCGATTTCTAGCGAAGAAGCATTGAACAACTGGTCAAAAGGTGGTAGCAGGTTGTAAGCAATAATGGAGAATACATAGCTGATTAAATTGTTGCTATTTTTCATGAAAAATAGCCAAATATTCAATAAAGAAAAAACGGCAAAAAATTATTGCTCAACCCAATACAATGAAAAGTGAACTATTTTATTTAGAAGATTTCCACAACGAGAACGACTTATCCTGGTATCTTCGCTAATTGCTCCTTTGAATGGACTTTAGTCGATTTGTTGAGATGTTTTTTCAGGCGCTCTAATTTTCTTTCCTTGGAAAAGAATGGCAAAGACATCTTCATAGCAGCGTTAAATTTGTCCACGTTCCAACTTTGTCGTTTGTAAGTACGCTCCTTTTCTTCCTCTTGCAATTTTATCCCGTCATAACTCCAAATGCTGTCAAATCCTTTTGAAAGTTGTTCGGCCTACAAACAAACATGAAGTCCTGTAAAAAGTTGGACACCAACCTGAGGAGTCGATGCGCCCAGCGTTCCAAACTAAAAAATTCCCACTAATTGCTACAAATTAATTAAAAGTGGTGCCTATGATACACCCGACGCACCTTTTAAACATTTAAAAAATAACCTTTATGACACCTCCAAGATAAACGTTGAAGGTTTGGACGGATGGCTTGGTTATAAAATCACCCAGCCGGAGCTGTCGTCCACAGGAAATAACTTCTTTTTCACACAAATCCATCCGGATTTCATGAGAAAGCCGAGTGGTTTAAGCTTTTCGATGAAAAAAATTACGACCGTAATGGTCGTCATCATGGTTTCGAGTAAAAAAATTTGGCGCCAATTTTAATTTTTAATGGAAATAAAGTTAGATCACAATGGCGACTGCAACTGCAGCATGCGGCGTTTAGGTGGTCACAATGTGAAGCCAAACTCTGTCACCACACGCCACAGCTGCAGCCACACTCTGGTCACAATGAAGAAAACAAGAAGTAACCAAAACAATATCTTTATGGGAGAGGTATATATCCTAGTAGCTTTGATTTGGAGAAGGGGGTGTATATCATGGTTTCTAATTTTTTTCTCAAAAAGCTTATAACGTACGTCTTTCTCGTGAAACTCGGGTTAATTTGTACCGACAACTCCGGATGGGGGGATTCTATACTTCAACCGAAAAGATAGCACCAGCTAATCCATGAGCTCCAAAAAAAATTAAAGACCTGGTCTCGTGGGTTGTAGATGCGCCTTCGGAGTTCCTTTTTAACCAAACTGCAGTAAGCTCGATAATGACCAGTAAACATCAAAGTAAGAACACAAGTAAAACACCCTTTACGAGGATTCCGAAAACTCGAAAAAGCACACATAATAATTTGAGGAAACTGGAAATTCATTAATGTATGCTTGTCCTTAAGAATCTAGGTTATTTCGAAGACAGCGTGTGCGCAGAAGTACCCAACAGAAGCCGAAGTAACTAGAAGTGACTCAACAAAATAATTTATTGACAACAAAAACGAAACATTTTCCAAGGCAGCGACAAAAAGTCTAAGACAAACAGCACAAGCACTGATTAAGAACAAGTTGAAGTGTGTAAATCAAACAAATCATCTTTAGTCATCTCCCTCCCACTAACTAGCAAAATTGCAGTACATATTGACCAAATTAGCAAAGGAAGGTTTAGCTTCAGATATGTGGTATTGGCCAACAAGCATAACCACTTCCACGAATTGAGCACCTCTTACCTAATAAGAAAATCACAATTCTGCAATGATTCGATTAAAAAAGAAACCCCTTTCAGCAACAGAGCATCTGTCAAAGGAAGATCCGTCGGCATGTTTCCACTTACTGGCCATTTCGACTAAAGAGTAATAAATTGAAGGTAGGAGACAAAGTCATGCACCTCAATCAGCTTCCATAGAGACATCATGACAACATAAGCTTCGTAATTTGTAGAGCAGCAGAGTACATCAAAAGTAGAGACGAGCGTCTCAGTTATAAAATCTGCCTAAACTCATAAAAAAACTAAGAGGATAACACAATCTAAGTATTTTTTTACGGTCACAAAAACACTGAAAAGAAACGCGATCATATCCAAAGTTTTTCTGCAGACTCTCTCATCTTTTAGGATTGTTGTCTCTAGACCAGAAAGCAAATGGACGAATCTAGCACGAAGTAAAGGCATGGCAAACCAAATCCCGCTTCTTGAACTAGCTAATATTAGAAGGAAGTTGCTGATGAACGGTGTCTCCTCCATTTTCTTTGATATCTTAAACAAAAAATCTAAAAAATTATTTAAAATGATTGCAAGATGTTCAAAGGCTTACTTCAATGTAACTGAAAGCATAAGGAACTCGTGATAAAAAAAAATAATTCGCGCAAAGTAACAAAAAAATTACCAACTCAACTGCTCGCGCTCCCACTCCCAATCGTTCCAACCAAACCCTGAAGTCAAGCCATCTAAACAAAATTGTTCCACGAGTTTCTTCCCCTATAAATTACCCTTCAGTTCAAAGAAACACACTAAAATCTCACCAAACATTCGCATTGTTTCAACGATAGTGTCTGATTATCATACTTCATGCAGATAATTTCAATCATGTTAGTGAAGAGAAAGACCCTCAACATCTCCGCTTCCTCTTGTGCATCTTCACTGGCACCTCTGTCACATTTTCTTAACTGTCCGGTGTGGGCGAAGGCATGAGCAGTTTTTGAGTTTGTTGAGCTTGACCTGAGTGCTTTCAGAAAAGAAAATTCATCCGAATCATACTCGGAAAGAAGACTCGGTGAAAATTTCCCGGAAGTGATTTCGTTCCCAATGTTGCTTAATATTTTCTTTGTACCAAATACGGCTGCCGAATTCTGTATTTTCAAATGGAAAATAAACGAAACTTTAGAAAAAAAAGACCTACTGCAAAAATGTCATCAAGCAGAGATTTTGCTAAGAGAGATTTATCAACACTTTGCTGAGAAGCAAAGAATAATCCAGCGATGGCATAGCAATGGCAGACCATATCCACACCGTCAAGAGAAGAGCCAAAATTTTCTACAAATTTTTTTCGTCCTGCATCATTGTACCAAAGATGCATAAAAAACCTTTCTTGACTAATTTCAGCAATAACACTACGAGGGCACTGAATTGAACAATCAACCTGTTGCAGTCTCGGATCTGAAGTTGCAACTTTGGAGAGACCATCTAAACACAAGATATCAAAAACAAATGCCCATGAGACTATGTACCTTCAATAAGTCCAAGAAACAAACGAAGACATTGCTTGAGAGTCGATCCCACCCATTTCCTCGATCAAGTTGATCCAAATAGGAAAAAGCCCAATCGAAAAGACCCACTTGCAAGTCTCCCCTTATATCTGCCAAATTCAATCTAAAACAGCACAGTACCAGTCGAAACACGATTTTTAATGCACTGAAATACCCCAAACAATTCAATAGACTATTTTCTGGGGCGTGCTTCTGCCACGAAATTAAAGCGAGCAAGTTGCTCAGCCATCTTGTATCAACAGAAAAATGAGAAGACGATTTCGATGAGCGATTGTTAACAAGACTTCTAGCTTCTTCTTCTTCTTTTTGAACCTCGATAGTTAAGTGGCGAATATTCGATACCAGATGCCTAACACCCAACGTGACGACATTCGGAAAGATCGGCGACAGGGTCAAAGCAAACGAGAGAAAATTTTGTAACTAAATGAATTTTTTTATATTTTTATTGTAAACTTTTGGCATAAAATAAGGGACTTCTTTTTCATTTGCCGCAGTAAACAGTAAACGAGAAAACAATTCCGCACAGCTCTCGACACCATTTTGCAGACCTTAAATTGAGGATCATGACGATAAACCGATGTCATGAAGAATAACACCACCCATCACGTATAGGATTTTGGCGGACAGCTGACCACTATAATGAGATAAAATTATAAAAAGAGTTGTTGTACTAGTTTACAGAAATTAGTTTACGAATCGCCACCCGCAAGCACATTCGCGACATCTTTTTGTTGAAACTTTAAATGCTGGTCATCAAGAATATATTTGCTCACTACGGGCAACTGCTCCAAACGAACTCTTCTGTCGCAGTGTACAGCTTCAAGCAAACGCGTGATATCGTTGTCCTTCATCCTGATAATGACTGAAAGGAATGGTTATATATAAATGAATCCCTTGATGCTAAAAAAGGAGAGAAACATTTGTGGTGTACAAACTAGAGATGTTCACGCTCAATATACATCACACGGCTTTACACAAAAATTTACGTGGCACTTTGTTACAAGGAGCAGGTACTACTGTATTATACCAACTAAGAATCCAATTTGTAAAAAGGGCCTACTCAGGTAAAGAGAATATCTTAAACGTAGTTTTGCCAACTAGCGTCTACCGAATAAAGAAGCTCTGGCATGCATTCTATTTTCATGCATTCAGAGCTCGTTCTCAATTAATTTTTCTCTCAACATTAAGTAAACAACCTTATATTAGGGAATTCTACTATGTTTTGGTTACTGGAGTTGGGCAAAAAGAGTCTTTAGATGCATTTATGGTCAAGAGTCTTGCTCGGATTAACCTTGCAGGTAATTCTGTACGCACATCTGTGACCCTTCAAGCCTCCTATGCCCCCTTCGGGGGCGTAGGGAGCTTGGAGATTTAAGGTTGAGATGCGCGCACATACATATCTGAAACATAAATCATTGGAGCAGAAGTTCTCGATGCATAAAAATAGCATGCACACCAGAGCTTTTTTATGCGGTAAGTGCCTGCAAGGAAAATTATGTTCAAGATCTTCTTTTTTCCTACAGAGTGGACCCTTCCTTGTCCCTTCTCCTCCCTTATACAGCCCTTTTTCCCAATAAAATATGGTTGAGTAGCCCTTTTACAAAGCGGCCCTATTCTTTTTCCTTCTCCCCCCCCAATACAACCCCGAACTACTCTAAAATAGTATTTTGTTCGTTTTTTTGGCATAAATTATACATGAAAATGGTTATTAGACAATTTTGGGAAAAGTGATTTAAAGGGGCATGCCCGCGCCCAATGGGAATATCTTTTCAGTTTAAAAAAGGCGGGTACCACGTGAATTCAAAATAAATTTAATTTGAATTTCAAATTTGTCATTTTGCTTCTTTTTCGAGTTCGCATGGCGTTGTTCACATTATTCTGCTAGATTTATGCTTATGTGTGTTTTAGGTTTGATTTGTGAATAAACAAGCGCTGTTGACGTTCCCTGCCGGATTGCTGATGGCACTTGCATGTTTCATTAGATAAGTTTCTCTTTATTTTGCCGTCTATTGCTTTTGGCTTCTTCTTCTTTTTTAAGTGTCAACAACCGACCTGGTCGAGGAAGTCTGGCGGATGAAAACAAAAAAAAAGGCGGATGAAAAAAATTAAGAGTGGGGTTATATCCTAGTTGCGCCGAAAATTTTTTTTTCGTCAGTGGCGTTGATCAATTTGCGCAGTAAATTGTCTGCAGTGAATATTCAAGATTTGCATGACACCTTGATCCATCGGCTAAGGATGTGCTTCTCAACATGAAAAGTGGGAGCGACTTGTAAACCTGACCGATTGCTGTGGTTTTTGGTGAAAAAGCTTAGTTACGCATTCCAGGGCGAGATTTAAGGAGGATATGAGGATATTAAGAGGATGATATGAGTATGGAAAAAGGGGAATTCGGACTCCTTATTCGCTTGACCCGCCAAATAATTGTTTCTTTCATACCCTCGTGTATTCCTAGCTTAGGCCGCTTTTCACTGCCTCTATTTTCGTGGGATCGCTCTCACTACCTCTTAATCCTCTAACAAAAAATTTAAAGTCAAGTTTCAGCTTTAGCATATTAGAATTTTGGATTGAACTGGATTATACCCTTTCCCTCAAACTTTATATCCCCACCCCACCCCAAAACATAAATAGTCTTTTCTGGAGGAAGAGAAAAGGTTAAATAGTAATACCCAGTTTTCACTAAAATCACAATTTCTTAAAAATGATTAATGATTAAAATCTTCAGTCCAAAATTTTTTAAAAGTTAAAATTTACCAACAACCAAGAATCTATGCACAGGATTACAGGCACGTTCACCTAAAAAGAAAAGCGACACGAAAAAAAGCTTATTGAGCATAGCAAAACGATTTTATCTCTTTAAGGTTTATGTAATCACTAACAAGTTACTAATGGACAATAACATTCCTAAATATTTAGAAGAAGAAACGATTCTCAGCTGGAAAATTAAGTTTGTCCAGGCTCGGTTCACATGCAAACTTCATCATCGGCGGTGGTCCTTAAAAACAAGAAGTTAAGCTTTTGCTCTCCACTACGACATAAAAAAACATTTAAAAAATTACTTTGAGCAAAATTAAATTTTACCACTTAAGAACAAGAGACAAAAATTGGTTGAAGTAATAAATTATTTGACAGGATAAAGAGTAAAAAGTACATTCATTTACTTAAGTTTTCTTTGTTTCGAGTGACTCAGGTTTGTTTGTGTGCTCATCTCAATTCCAAGCCCCCGTTGAATATTTACGGGAACTTGGAATTGAGATGCGCACACAAACTCGGAAGATATTCACTGGAAACAAAAAAAAAATCAGGATGAAAAGCTGCAAATCAGAGATAAACAAAGTTACACTAGAAATCATGCCCTCCAAAAAATGACCAGTTTTTTTTCCGTTCCAACACAACCCCCATAAAAATTAATCCCTACAAAAACCGGTTTTCTTATCTTTTTGTTCGCTTTTAGAACGCAAAGATTTTTTATAAGTAGTCTATGCACATTTTTGTAGATTAATGTCCTCCGACACTAAAAGAGGGCCGAATGTTTTTTATCTTGAACAGTAGAGTTGAATTTAGAAAGAATGCACAAGAAAAAAGCAAATGCGACGGCTTACCACACATGAAGATTGCTGAGAAATCTGCCCTGCACCCAACCTCATCGGAGTTATCCTTATAATGCTTGCTTTCAATCGGCAAATGCTCAGCCATCATTTCAGCTGAGATGAATCCAACTGAATAATACCAACCCGCAGATGGAGGACGATCAATAGTGTACCAGAGCTTAAAGCGACCAGTATGCTCGGCTTGAAGACGTTCAAGCTCATCTCTACAATAGATAAAAGCAGGTTCCCATGAATCTAATATACAAAACAGCACCTCAACAGAATATCCTCTTCAGTCTGATTGGCAAATAGCAAAGAAATTTTTGTCGGATCGGTAGGACTCTTCAAAATTTCGTTGATAATCTGAAACTTATAGCACTTTCTGCAAAATATCGGATAAAAAAGTTACTACCTGCAAATGTGGAGTGATTCCAGTCCCACCAGCCACCAAACCAATTTCCTCAAAGTGTCGCAATACAGGAACCTGCTTCTTGTCAGCCCGAACCTCAAAGTAGCCATTTCCTTTGTAGACAATTAACCCCTGCGGTCCTCGGAAATCCATTGTATCCCCTGTAAAAAGAACCAGTGATAGAGATGGCTAATAATTTTAAAAATCAAGAAACGCACCAATATTCAGACTATTCAAATACTGAGACATTTTGCCACCTTCAGGGAATTTCGGATGGGTATTCTTGAAGTAGACCTTGATTACAAACTCTACTTTGCCCAAGTCATCATCACTTGTTACTGGAGTATAAGGACGAACTGTTAGCTTTCCATCAATCTATAAAACATAATATTTATTGGTTACGAGCAATGTTTTCAAAAATGAGATGAGATATCAATGAAAAAGTGAGAAATTTCTCATTTCTCATTTTGTCTTTTTCAATAAAAAATTCCGCAATGAAATCTCGACACTACTCAGTTATAAACCACTAACCACCCTCTAAAAGAGGCTCGGGGGCTTCAAAGTTAGAGATGCGCACACATGCATATCTGAGAGAAAAATCACTCGAGAAGCAGATTAACATGCATGAAAATAGCATAAATCCAGAGCTTTTTTATGCGGTAGAGGCCAGTTAGCAAAACTATGTTCAATATCTTCTATTCGCCTGAGTGGGCCCTCCAAGCCCTCCGTCTACCTTCTCTACCATATAATTTTCGCTTGCCTCATAGTGTCGTATATCCTCTAAATGCCGTTTTTACATTGCTTTAATAATGTTTTTGAATAATTTAGGCCAAAAAGAATACGGTTTCGAATTTAGTAATAAAAAGGAGAAAGAAAAAAAGAAGCGAATGACCACAAAAATCCAAAAAAGGGAAAAATATCCCGCGACAAAATGCAAGGCACAATTCTAATTATTGTGAGAATCGTCTCTTAAATTTTTTTGTCAAAAAACGAGAAATACTTGGCAGGCGATTTATTCAAGCGTCACCGCATATTTGTGGTTAGAAAAACTACCTGAGCGCTAAGATAAAGATGCTGCCCAACTGGAAGTCCAAGCACGTGCTTCGGAGACGGCAATGCAAATACAAATCTTCTCGTATCATGCGAAACTTCGATTCTTTCTATCAACTTCAGTGAGTACTTTGTGTCTGGATCTATTAGAGTAATTGGCCCTTTGATTGTTTTGTTGACAATCTAAACAGTATAGTTGTATGGTAAATGCGCCCTAGAAAAATGAATATCACACTCACTTTTGGTTTCACTTTCCCAAAAAATTTGCGTCGATTTTTCAAAATATAAAGAGTAACTAGAGTCCCCAATCCGACGGCCACAGCAACTGTCGTGATCGTAGCATACGAAAGCGAGTGTCGATCTGTCCCAACCATGAATTGCCACAATGAAGAGTCTGCTTGATCTTTATGGTTCTGAAACAAAATAATGAGAAAATCTCAATTTTACCATTGTTTTCGAAATTGTTTTTTTTTTTCAGGTTTTGCAGTAAAATTTTTTCTAAGTGAGTTATTACGTAAGGGGAAATATTTTTTGGACTTCAAACGACAGCCAGGATTGCCATCTTTGTCAGCACACATGAAAACAGGTAGAAATTAGAATTACCGATTCAGCCGACAAAAAATAGAGAAATACGCTTCATAAAAGAAACGCCTAGAAAAAATGTGCAGGGATCAGAGAAATTCGACCTAAGTCATTCACGTCAAATGCATAGCGTTCGTTAAAAGGAATGAGAGAAATCGGAAGAAAAATAGCAAACATTGAAAACACAAATGTTTCAAAAATATAAAAATTTTAAAGCCATTTTTGCCTTAAAAAAGTAAAACCAGTTCTAAATGGTCTAACTTCAACCCTGTACAGAACATCAAGCCACACATTCTGTTAGATCGGTAATAAACATTAAAAACAAACTTTTTATGAAAATTTTTGCGGGAGTTTAAACTCAATTTTAAAACATATGCTCACCATGCTGTTTTTTGCAATATTCCCCATGAAACACCAGAAGATCAAAAATACTTTAGAGTATTAAAATGTTGATTGGAATCTTGATTTTGCAGAGGTTTAGTGCAATGTAAAAATTAGCAGTAAAGAAAAGGAGGAAACACAATATATGTGGTAAACGATTAAAACGAAGAACCTTCTGATTAGAGAAATGGAAAGGCGAAACAAATAGGAATGATAAAAAAACAACAACAGTGAATGTGTATAATTTTATTTATGTGAGGGACTATTTAGAGGCATTAGGTCAATTCGCCTACGCCCAATTCGCCTACAAATCACCAACAAGTTTAATTTCATATGGGCGATGAGGTTGTTTTTATCCCACTATTTCATTTTTCTTATTTATTTGGAGGTAGGGCCAGTTTGAGATGGTTCTTTAAATCTTGTTTTTTAATGTCGTCGACAGTTTAGGTATATATCCATAAAGGCTACGGTAAATTGACGTACAGTAAATTACTAGCTGTATTGGCGCCTCTGGCGCCTTTGTAGTCATTGGGTTTACAGCTGATGACTATGCCGTAAATCCTCTTTTTATCGACTTATGTCAACTTTTTTTTCAAAAGTATCATTAAATATAACATTTTTTTAAAGCCTATCTTAGAGCATAAATTATATTGAAACATATGGATCTTCTTGCAATGAACAAAGTTTTCAAAACAATTTTATTATAAAAAATTTTAAATATATTGAAATGGTGTTTGGTTTCAAAGGGATGCGTATTGATGGCCTCAGTGCCCTTGGTCTCATTTACACCGGTCTCTGTGATGGTGGAAATAATTAGCCTTCCTCTTCTTGTGTGTTCTCGCCTCAATCTTGCTCTTTTTGCTTGTCCTCCCCGTGGACTCCGTGTCCGTGAGTGTTGTCCCCGAGGGCTCCATCTTCTTATGTGTCCTCGTCGCGACCTTTATGAGATTGTAAAGCCATAGACCATAGAAGTAAAAGTGTATTACAAAAAATTGGACAGAACGGTCTCTAAAAGCAAAAAACTGATTTTTGAAATTCCAATCACTCTCCTTGTGGGCAGCATTTTGACCACTTATACTCATTTTCGTATATGGAAGTTTATGCTCATTCCGTAGCCCTCCAAAAGTAGTTATGCCTTTTATGAGTAGTGTAACCGATTATTATGTTCTTATTGCTGCTCAAATGACAAAAATATTTTTAATGACTTAATTTTTGGTAAAAGGTGGATTGAACACAGTAAAAGGGAGCTTAACCAAAAATTATCCGCCAAACCAATAGAGCACGCAAAATACAACTGGAAAGGATTGAATTCAATTTTTACTGCACCACCCTGCTTTGTTTTGTGATATATAAAGTTTTCATAAATGAAAATTCACAAAAAAATCGAAATTTCATCTCTTTAATATATACCGTATTTCCTGTAATAAACGCCCCCTCCTTAAGTTCAAAAAAATGTTTTTGTGGCATTATGTTTTTGACACCTATATTCTTGATGACTAAGGGATATGCTGTATACCAAAATGTAGCTTAGAATCCAGGCTATGTTTTGATATATAATAGGGTTGGCCTCCGCGCCTTCCCGTCCCGTAATTTATACTAAATTTATACCCGTCACCCCTCCTGTCCTAAACTTTTTGCTAATATCCCTACGACTAGCGATTTTACTGGAGGGAGGCCAACCCTAGTATACAATATGTCCTCGAGTAACCAAGAATGTAGGTACCAAAAACACAATCCCACAAACACTTTTTTTTATTTAGGGGAAGGGGGTGTTTATCGCAGGAAATACGGTATATGACCACAAAGAAGTAAAATGAGCAAACACAACCTTCCCACAACACAAACACCTTTACTTTTTGGAATTGCTCAAGACTTAGAAGAGGAAGTGCAGCATGGTAACAATGATTTAGAATATTGACGTTCCTCCTTCACATATCAGTATTCAAAAGAATGAGTCCCTTAATAGTCGTCAAGATTAATATCATCTTCTTGGTTATCGTCAACTTCAAGCGACTGCATGTCCACGCGATAACGCAAGAGGCCTATAATTTCAAATTATGTTATTAAACAAATGTAGACCGAGAACCAAAAATATAGCAAACCTCCTAAACCACCAAAGCCACGCACGAATTGAGCTCCTTCCTGCGATTTGTCTGTGACTATTTCCAGCGATGCTCCAAACTTCTTGTAATTGTTTGCCAACCATTCAAGTAGAGATATAGTCTGGGAGTCATCTAGCTCAAGTTCAGTTCCGGTCTAAAAAACAGAGACTCAAAAACAGTAATAAATCAAAGTAACAGACGTCTGGGTCTGTAAAATGCAATTTATCCTTGTTCGCATCCTGCTTCAGGTTGACTATTTTGGGCTCTCCATTGGGTCTTTTAAATGTGTACCTAAACTTAACGTTATAGCAACCTAAGTTAAATAAATTGATCATAGGCTCTATTCTACAGTCAGGGTTCTTTCTTAATTTCAATTTTTTTCTATGCCAAATTTGACAGAAAAAAATCCTGTTTTCAGGTTAGTCGATATGCGAAAATAGAATCTAGTCGAGAATATTGAAAAGACAGCCTTTTAAGGAACATACTCCGAAACGAATAAAATTTAAAAGCTCAATAAAAAAACCATGATTTTGGAATAGGACTGAATCATGCATGCCTAATTATGTCCAGATTCTCCCAACAGATAAGAGTTTCCACTGCGCCCATCTCAAGTGCTTGAAGGGTATCCTGCGTACCGAAAACATACTTGTTGGTGTCCTGAGAAATCTGAAAAATAACATTTTAACCACACATGTTTTCCACGCGTGAAGAGAAAACAAACCTCATCAAAAAATGCACCTATAAGCTTCTTTTCTTGTATAAACTTCACATTGCTAAGCGCATCAGCAGCCAACTCTGAAAAAAATGAAATATAGGTGATTTAACCATCTGTTTTATTTAACATACCGATAGCTTGGTTAAATCCATTCTCGCCACCATAGCTAATATCGACGGTTTTGAGGATCTTTGCCTAAACAATCTAATTGATGAGGCATTTCTTGAAAATGATGGTATCACCTGAAGTCTTTGATCGAACATGTCTGATTGCCCAAGTTCAGTCTTGAAGTCGGCACTACCAGCCAAAACCAAACCAGCCACAGCGACCTTGTCATTTTTTATGTACATTTCCACTGCAGTCTCAGCCACCTTACGGACGTAATTGTGACGTTTTTCCATACGAAGACGAGCAAATCGAAGAGCTGATTGACCACCACGACCGTGCTAAATAAATGTGCGCGTTAGGAGAGATACAGACTATTAAAAGCAATACCTTCTTTGGTAAATCAACTGTGAATTTATGCAAAACTTCGCGAGAATTACCCTGGAGAGTGCCAAACAAAGTACCATTTCCATCCATAATAATAAATCCAAACTGCAAAAATAAGAGGCGTGCCGATTAAACAATACAAATGGCCCGCGTCTAAATTTTAACCTTGTTGTCATCAGCAAGAAGCGCTGAAAAAAGACCAATCAGCGTCTAAGGTAAAGCTTATTAGCAATCTTAACATTTACAGTGTCTCAATAATTTCCGACATCTTTAAGCAGTTCTAACTTTTTATTGGTAGAATCTTTGAAATTTGCTTTTGCAAATCGACTCAGAATCAAGAAGCATTTTTTAAATATGTTACACGGAAAACAAATGACTTCAAAAAGTGTACGAAATTTCGCACCCGGCGGTACTATTTTAGAATTCAAGAAATTGCATTTTTTTCTGGGGTAGCTGTACTAATTTCGCTTAAAATTAGGGCGGTGCAGGACTAACGGATACTATACAAGCATATTTTATAAATTTTTTTACGGCACTTTCGGCGCAAAAATTTGCGGTGAGCGGCTTTCAATCATTACAGTGACTTTCAGAAAATTGAAATTTAAAATTTTGACTCAACTGGATTATACCCCCCCCTTCAAATGCAACTGCCACAAAATACGTGTACCATTTGCCCCTCGCCATTTTTATTTCATCTCGCAGGTAAGTCTGTGCACGTATTCCTAACTCTCAAGCCCTCGTCGCCTCCTTACGTGGACGACGGCGGCTTAGAGCTAAGATGTGCCCACAAATGTACCCGAGACATAAATCACTCGAGAGGAAGCTTTGGATTCATAAAAACAGCATGCATGCCAGAGCTTCTTTATGCGGTAGGTCCTTGCAAGGGAAACTATGTTCAAAATCTTCTCTTTTCCTGAGCGGGCCTTCCTTAGAAAGTGGCCCTTACTTGTCCCTTCCCCAATATATTGGGGGAGACTATAATGCAGTAGTACCGAAAATTTACCTTGCAAAGACTCGGTGTGGAATTTGTTGTCGCACAAATAAAGGGATGTATTGATCGGTTTAAATGGCTCAAAATCGATATTCACTTTCTTCTCCTTGCCTTCATCCGTCACAATTGTGCCACAGTAGATAACCAAGCCATTCGTGGGAACTCGAGTGTAAAGCTTAAGACGGGCCTGCACGGAGGTAATCGCACCAAGGACTGAAAGACGGTTTACTCGAGACTTAATGTTGGATGCAGTGCCATATTCATCCGCCAACATCTTGGAAACCCTATAAAAGGCATGATTGTAACCTAGAACCAGTTTTAAGTAACTTTACCGTGCAATTTGATCCTTCGGCGGAATAATTAAACTGATCATGGAAGTACCGTTCCTGAAATGCAAACATTGTTCTTCAGCAAAATGTAAAAATATTTTACACACCCCCTCGCCATTTCCAGAGACTTAATCAAGCGCTTTATTTTCCACATTTCAACATTTCTGTCCGCAGCATCTTCGCCATTATTTGCTGACATAATGCTTGTTTAACGATTCTGCAACAACAAAAAATTTAATAAAGTTATCATAAAGACATCACAAGGACGAAATATCTGTTCAAACGCGGTGAATTTCAATGCAATTACAATAAATTTGGAACTACTTTTCAATGAGATTTATTCCTTATTCGCTTTGTGACACACCTATTTTAGAGCCTGATCCATCTTGCTGATTTACCTCCTTCCTGAGCATTTCCAGTAACTAAAAAAGTTATTTTCCACAATTTTTCGTCATAGATAGTCGGTGTTTTAAAATTTCAATATTGTGTATCACAAACTTATAATTCAAGGAACTCTAAATCCCATGAATTACATTTAGGCCTACAATTTACGCTTAAGGTAGGCCAACATAGGCTGGCCTTTAACCGGTAAAATTATAAGTTACATCAGCGAACTTTGCATCTCGACTCTACAGAACAAGCCTTTTAGAATCTCCAAGTCGAAACATACAGATCACGGATATCCCTTGCTAAACGAAACGGTATAATCTGGTCCACAGCTAACTTACGTCGGTTTATCCTCAGCTTAAGCGTAGTTTTTGGGCTTTGAGGATAATACTTATAAGGTCGCTTAATTCGGACTACCAATACTAAATAAACACCTATACATAAAATTTTCCCTAAAATTTTTTAACACACCAGAAACAGATGGCAGGGGTAAAAACAGCAGCGGAAATCAAGCTACAAAATCAATGGCCCTTGTAAAGTGGAGTCAAAAAATCATTGAAAGGGCAAAATCGCCTTCAGGATCTGAAGATTGAATTAAAAATGAGTAGCATTTTAGAAATTCAAAGTACAAGATAAAGCATGAAAACATTGAGCACAAACACAGAAGCTCATGTTGTCGACAAATTTGGTAGAGACAAAGGGAGACAACACGACCAAAAAACCCTTTCCCAAACATTCTCCAATAAAAACGCCCGCAGTAAATAAATGCGCCAATTCAATTCCGAAACTGCATTTTGTAATGCTACAGAGAGACAGTGCTGTGAATCTCAAAATTTTTGCTGCGGCTTTGGCTCCGTGCTCGCAGCGGAGCGAAGAGCAGAGCGGTAATAGAGGATTCTGGAGATTCTGAAAATAAGTTTAAGGAAATACTTGATAACCGTCCTCGCCATTTGGTTCAGAAATTGGCTGCCATGGATGAAATTACAGACTAGCACATCTCAAAAAAACAGTTTTTCATTTTCAATACAGTCGAGTCTCGATTTAGTGTATATTTTATTCGGGTTTGGTTGGTTCGCTTAAACCATATACTCGATATAGTGTAGTCTCGATTTAGTGTATATATCAATTTAATGTATATATTTTTTTCGGTCCCCAGCACCTACACTAAATCGAGACTCGACTGTACATGTATAACAGCCCTTCCACATTAAATTTTCGAAAATAAGAACATTGGCTTTTTTGCCGAAAAGTCTCTTCTATCAGTGACTATTGCTTTTTTGTGAAGAAGAATAAGATTCTGACGTAAAATACCATAAATCTTAAGGTTTTTATGGGTATTTCTAAGTACTCTAAAGAAGGTCTGTAAACGATAAAATATTGTTTTTTAATGGTTTAAAATCAACAATTTTTATTGTAGTCTTTAGCCGTTTTGTACTCAAAATAATCACCAGAATCTGGGAAACATTTTGGTAGTAGGAGCTCTTAATAATTCTTTTAAAAAGTTTGGGATTTAGGCCATTTTACGTTGGCTTCGTGACTTTTTCAGGCGAAACACACAAAACAAACATAAAATGGTCTAAATTCCCAACTTTTTAAAAGAATCTTTAAAAGCTCCTACTACCAAAATGTTCGCCAGATTCTGGTGATCATTTTGAGCACAAGATGGCTAAAAACTACATTGGTTTTAAACCATTAAAAAACCACTTAAATTTGTTTCGCGTAATGTGTTTCACGGAAGCATAGAGGGGGCTAAAGCCTTTTCGTTTATTGTCTTTTTATCCCAAAATGGGTCAGTAAATCCATCCAACTGGTAGGGAAATTTAGAAGTAAAAGCACAATATTAAAAGAATAAGGGCCAAATTTACTAACTGCAAATTTTGCACTTGTCACTTATCGCTTTGCAACTTTGATTTTTTACGATCATTTTCTGATGCTCATCCACTTCCTGTAGTCTTTTTTACATGCTCCTAGGCTAATTTTTTTGATCTTAACATTTTTAGATGCCTGTCTATTCTTGCTCGTTTCCTCTGTTTGGGTTTGTCTTGAAAGGAACTCTAGGTGTTTGTTCATGCATCAGCCAAACCAAGTGGATGTCCACTTGGTTTATTTATTTTTCACTTTCAGGCTCCGAAACCATTTTTTCTGTATTGATTCAATATTTTAAGAAGGGTTTGGAGATTTCGAACTATCACTTGAGCGATATTGCGAAAAATTAAAAAAAAAGCGAAAAAATACCTTTAAAACGGTAATTCACCTTTGTCAAACCTTCTTTAGAATGCTCGAATTGGTACCGAAAAAAGGTTTTGGGAGCCTGAAAATAAGAAAAAAATTTACACCAAGTGGACATCCACTTGGTTTGCACAATCTCAACACCCATTGAAGTTTTCCAACTTTAAGTGACAGCTTTAATATGAGACACATAAAACTATTTTTTACTACTGTTATTATACCCCTTCCCCCAAATGGTTATAACCCTCAAATTTTCTACCGGTACTACTGTATTATGCCTCCCACCCCCTCCCCCAAAGTACTCGGGTTTTCTTACCTTGACCGTACCGTAAGTATGTATTAACCATATAAGAAGCATTTTTTGATCATTTTTTTAGGGATGAAGGGCTGTATAGGGAGGGGAAGGGATAACGGCCCACTCAAAAAAAGAATGTCTTAAATATAGTTTCCCTTAAACGGACCTACGGCATAAAAAAGCTCTGCCATGCATGCTATTTTTATGCATCCAGAGCTTCTTCTCGAGTTATTTATGTCAAAGGTATGGGTGTGTGCGCATCTCAACTCCAAGCCCTTGAGTCCTCGAAGGGGACTCAAGGGCTTGAAGGCAACATAATAGATTCAACTATTTATTGTATTCAACCACTAAAATTTTGCACTCCAGTCATCACTATCTTTGTAATATCCAGCATTATTGAATCCTAATTGGTCAATTTGAGGTCTGCATTTTCGGTGATCATCTAAGGTGCAGTCTTCTTCTTCATCGCTAAATTCGTCTTTGCTCTCCTCACTTGGTGTGTCCCTGTATTCGTAATAAAATACCTGAAATGCAATTTCAAAGATCAACGCTTACTTGTGTCCCGTGTTTTTATTTCCAACACAAATCCCTAATTCAAGTTGGTTCAGTATGCTAATCCCTAAAATACCGCATTCTCTTTAATAGAACCACCCCCTAATTCAAAATCGTGTTTTTGGCCTACTTTTTGGAGACAACTCCCAAGCAAGTTACCACTCAAATTGTAGCTTATTGTTTCAGCTATAAATTGGGTGGTAACTTGCCTAACACTTGTTTTCAAAAAGTAGGCCAAAAACACAATGCCAAAAACACGATTTTGAATTGGGGGGGGGGGGGTAGTTCTTTTAAAGAGAATACGGTACCTTGATCTCTTCAAAGAACTTGTCGAATCTGATGTTAATGTCCGTATAGCATAAAATTGTAAAAATCGAGATATTTTAAGTGTTGGTCTACTAAGCTAGCTTTTTGTGCTAGGATTAGGCTAAGTGATTGGTGTCAGCAATGAAAACTGCTTTTGTTAAACCAACCGCAAGTAATGCGAACACAAGTATAACAACCAACATCATAGCTGCATATACCAACGAAAGGAAAGCTAGATCTTTGAAGTCAATAAGTACCATTATTATAATCAAGACATCGCCCAGAGCTACAGTCAACATCCATAGTGCTTGGACAACTGACTTCATGGATGGACCAGACTAAATGTTTGGAAATTATTCCAATTCTAAATAAATTTCTCAAAAACCTGTGAATATGAGAACTCATAGCCTGTGATTGAGAAAAGAATTTCTGCAGCTGTGATTATAGCAATCTGGGGTATTTGCCAGAGAATGGATATGGTGTTGTCTGGCACTACTTGGAAAATACGCTTTTGCGGCTAAAAATTTGTTGCACTTTTCGATCAGTGAAATGTTTTAAAGTTATGAACTGGGATTTGAATACCGTATTCCTCCCATTCCTATGCCACTCTCTAATTATCCAGCAGCCCTAAGCTGGAAATCATAAAATACGCCAAGAGAGTCACATCCGTCAGAAGCGCTGCAAAGAAGTACAACATCGCCCGATCTATGGTTCAAGATTGTACGGCAAAGGAATGTCGTCCCTACTAGGATATACCCTTTTCAATCCTCAGTGCTACTAGGTTATAACCCACTTTCCAAAAGATCAAGTTTTTAAATTAAACTCTTATGGAACGGTTTGCTTAATTCTATTTTCTGTATGTGTAATTTTTTACATCAATAATTTTAAGAAACCTTTTTGTTCCTCTTGGTATTTTGGTATCGGGTGAGGAAAAAGTTCGTACGAAATTTTAAAGCTTATTTTTAATGATGAAATGTACTCTTTCCCATAAAGTGTTTGGTACCATTTTAAAGAGCAGACAAAAAGCTTTTAAACGGTGTATAACTTTATTTCAACAAATGATCAAAATGGCCACCTTCGGCCGCACAATTCAGCAATGCATTCAATAGAACTTTCCGGACTTGATCAGTGCGACACTCATTGGACTCGGGACGATGGAGAGTGGCCACCGAATTTTGCTGAAGGAAACGGGATGGACTACTTTGTTTGGCCGGAACTGGAGAAGAGAGCGTGCTCAGATCAGAAGAATGTGCTCACCATGGCTGATCTCAAAGAGTGGTTGCAAGGAGAATGGAGACGTCTTCCACTGGATATGATAAAGAAAGCAATGGATAATTTTCCAAAACGTCTCCGTTGTTGTATTGCGGCCAAAGGTGGCCGTTTTGATCATTTGTTGAAATAAAGTTATACACCGTTTAAAAGCTTTTTGTCTGCTCTTTAAAACGGTACCAAACACTTTGTGGGAAAGAGTACATTTCATCATTAAAAATAAGCTTTCAATTTTCGTACAAACTTTTGCCTCAGCCGATAGAAAAGCGATATATCTCTAACATTTACACATTTGTTCTCTTTATTCTGAAAATTGTTTCAATAAACAATCTCGTAATTGTTAAGCTCTTCATAATTAATAATTATTAATTATCTTTGAGATTGGGCTCCTCACCCATAACCGTGTCTATTGCTGCTTTTCTATCTTCATTGAGATGAAGAGCGGCAATCGAGTGCGTGAAATAAATCCTCTGGTTAAATAGTGAATGTATCCTCAAGTTTCCTCTTTGAGTTTGGTGTGATTTCTCAACAATTCCGGGATTTAGAATCTACTTGGAACATTGGAATAAAAAAAAAGTCCGATAAAGTGAAAGTGTTTTTAGCAGTAAAAGGTATAGGTAAATGCACAAAGTAAAGATGATGCATACAAACCCAGCTCAAAATTATCAACAACCTTTGTGGTTTAATAGTAATGGCCTGCACCATGCAAATAAACAGTGTCATTAGTAGAAAGCTAGTAGAAAAAAGCGAGATCAGCAGGCAAAATGATGTACCTGCTGTTTGGTTCCGGTCAGCAAAAGCACGTAGACACCGCCCTGTCCTCCCATCTCAAGGCCTAATCCGGTGGGAGACACTTTGACTTGTTCTATGCCCATAGTTTTATTGTTTTTGTCTCTTGGAGTATTTTCCATGTAATAGAGCTTCCAACTAAAACGAAAAGGAGGTTTTCGTCAGCCTAAAACAGTGGAACTTACTCTCCCGGCCTAACTGCTTTGAAAGTGTATATTGTGCCTTGTTGTTCACTGTATTGCTTTTCAAAGCTTTGTGTATAGTTAACATAGCCCACTACATCGGTTTCGCCTCCATTGTAGTTCGTCCGGAATGAGTAAAAGTCTTCGCCCCTGGTCGGATCACAAGGATGGTCAGCAGTTGTGTGCGGAGTGTTGTTTCTGCATAGCGCCATATTGCCTTTGTAGGTTTCTCCAGATAAAGCCAAAGTAATTCTAAAAATTGGCTGAACATAGTCGACATTGTCTATTTTTTAACACGGGATGGCGTAATTGTTTTTGGACGAATTGTTTTGATTACACATTTTTTATTTTAGAGCATACCTATTGGAGCTGTCGGCAGAAGAAACGTACCTGGTGGTTGCATTACAAGAATCAGCTGTAGGCGACGCAAACAACGAAGTAAACTCTATGTGGGATAAAGTGCGACATATAAAATCGGTAGAAGGAATCTGGACTACTACATGGCCGTGTTTAAACAATCTTTTATGGGTGGAGCACTCTCTGAGTGAAATCGTAAGTTTGGTTGAGAAAACTTCACAGATTGGGGCTGTTTTTTCATGCTAAGTTTTGTGTTTGACTCGACTTGTTAACGACGCCATGGATCACTTTCAATACCGTCAGATTGTACGAAGCCAAACACCAGCTGGGAGGATGAAAACTGAAGGAAAGGATAGTGCTCTTTCATGCGGTCAAGGCTGCTTGGAAATCAGTTCCGAAAAGACTCCTCGAAAAACTAGTGGAGTCAATGCTAAGAAGATGTCAAGCAGTTATATATGAGTATGCTAAAAATATTCCTTCTTAATTTTGTTGATGAGATGTCGGTAAAATAAAATCAGAATACATGATTACCGTATAACCTCTATTAATCCTCACCCTCTCTGATCACGATGGTCGGTGGTCAACCATTTTTACGGCTCAATCACCCGGCAATTGGACATTAACACCATGCTCAAAAATGTAAGGAAGGTTCAGGGCCACATTTTCGAGTATGGTGTCAGCACCCAATTGTCGGGTGGTTGAGTCGTAAAAAATGGTTGACAACCGATCTTCGTGACGAAAGAGGGGGAAGGATTAATGGAGGTTATATGGTATGTCGCACTTCTTTGTGTTCGCAAATTTGTACAGTTTCTTTGATCGTTAATTATGGCAGAAAATATA
>BBSZ01014548.1:0-24739 GCA_000981365.1 Subanguina moxae
TTCTCTCCTTCTGCATCAATAATTGCCTACACTCTTTCGGGGAGCTTGTTTATCCCTCTAGAGAAGAAACGAGTGTGCTTTGCAGGCAATTGAGGCATCAGCCGTTCAGTGCCTCCACCGTTTACGTGACAAAATCCTCTAGCGCCAAAATCCCCTCGGACAAATTTGTCTCAATGAACTTCTTTAGAGCTAGGATTTCATATGCACTAACTAAAGCCATGATAGTTTTGGTCTATGCAGTAGCCAAAACAGGTGGATGTTGGTATGAACTAGGGTTGGCCTCCCGCGTCCCTCCCCCCCGCACATCCCTCCCTCCCGTGGCCAAAAAGTGCCCAAAATCCCTCCCGTCCTCCCTCCCGCCTTAAATTTTGCCTAAAATCCCTCCCGTCATCCCTCCCGCCTTAAATTTTTTGCTAATATCCCTCCCGCTAGCGATTTTACGGGAGGGAGGCCAACCCTAGTATGAACCACTTGATATTTGCCCCTTAGAAAGATTTTTGGATACAGTTGCGGACAAATGAATTCAACAAGCCAGCATTATTGCCGTCAATAAAGCCAAACCTGCATAAGCCGTTATCCTTTTTTTGCGCTGATTACAGAGCCTCAAAGTCGAGGGAGCTATGAGTTTTTGCGTAAAAAAACTTGCCTTGATAGCAATTGTGCCCAAGCAGCAAGGAATGGCAAAAATAGCCATCTGTACGTTTCTCATCCACAAAGAAACTGGCGAGGCGTCTTTTAAGATTTTCTCCAAAAAAACTCCAGCAAATCCAGAGGTAATACAACCGACCACGGTGGCAATAAAGCCAAGCAATGGGATTTGGGCTCCAACAGCTGAAGTGTGGTGTTTAGACTTGGCGCCTTGCACCTGCACAATGCACACTCCAACAAAGAGGATAATTAGAGCAGTCCAATGAAGCACGTTTAGACGGCGCTTCAACAGAATGATGGAGAAAATAGCGGCGGAGACCAGCTTGAGTTGAAGTGTAATCTGCAAAAATAGTCATTTAGCAAGGCTATAATACCGCCGCTTTGTTTTCACTTCATCAAAGATGAACAGTGCTGATTACGCTATGAAGCGGTGTGTATTTGCGAGATGAATCCCAGCAATACTCTTGAGAAATACATGCATCTAGAGGCACTTTTTGCATTGGTTCTGTCAGGGAGACGGGTGTTTTGCAGATTAAACTTCTATTACTCCCTTCCCTTCCCAATTCAGCTCTTTTTCCCCTCTAAGTTACTATTTTGGCCTCTTTTTTGCGAAATTATTACTTAGAACTGGTTTTTAAACACTTTTGCAAAACTTGATTTGGAGAGGGGGGTCCAAACCAAGCGGTGTGATTGCCAAAACAACAACTTTAGAAAACGTTGTTCAGCTGATTGGATAGAAAAGATTATCGGCTTATGGGGCATTTACAGTGCAAAAAATTTGGTCTAATCTTTTGCCTTGTATTTAAGGTTGAAACTTGAGCTTTCGAATCTCCTAAAGTCCACTTTTTGAATACAAAGTTCTAACTCTGATATGGATGGTCTATATTTACTTTTCAATTCTACGTCTAATAGTCAAAAAAAATTAGCTAGTGTCCACGGGTCAAATTCTTGACTAAGATAAAGACATCTTATTTACCTGAAAAATTACATGACCTATCTTTTTACCCCCACACCACGTCGACACATTTAAAGCCGGCTTTTGATACAGAAGTTTTGGTTTTGAAATGTTGTGGTGGATATTAATAAAGTCAAATGACAAAAAGTGTGCTATGAAAGGCTTACCATAAATGCAGTGGCACTGAGATGTGAGGCTCCTACATACAGGATGTTGTTTTGGAAGACATAGAGCATTGTGGGGATGCATACCTTCAAGGTATCCCTTGGACGCATCACCAACTGATCTTTGAGGGTTTTGAACAGACTAATTGGGTTAAAGTTGACATCCTTGAGCACCATCAGCAGACATATGGCAAACTTGGCCAACTCGGTGAAGAGCACAGCCACTGAAGGGTAGTAGACCTCGGTGACCTGCCTGCTTCTGGTGTAGCTCATCAACAGAATATGGACTGTGTTTTGAACACTGTACCATATCAAAATGAGCAGCTTGAACTTGAGACTGAAGAGAAAGCCCTCTTGCTTGGCGGGAAAGATCTCGTACTTGGTCTGAATTTTTTTGATGATCTTGACCAAAAGCAGTGAAATCCCCGAAGACATTTTCTTGCTGTTTGGCGAGCAAGAATGATGATAATTAAGAAAAGAAATAAAAGAGATTGGCTACACCTACCGTTGTTGTCATGATTGAAGAGAGTGCAGCTGGAATTTTTGGATGAAAAACACGTGTGTGGATGGCGATCAGCAAGTGCTGTTTTTTAACAGTCTTCTTCTTGTTCAGATATATCCTCTTTGCGATACTCTGGATCGTTAACCCGTTTGGTCGGCCGATCGGTGCTCTGGTGGCTGTAATTAAGTCAATAGTTAATGACTTTAACAAACCATAAAAATATAATTGTGGGAAGAGAATAGAAAAAAAAGAAAGAAAATGCGAGAAAAAGTAGTGATTCGAGCTTGAGCAGAGCTTTTAGTGGTCTATTAATTGATTGTGTATATAGGGATGGAAAAAGATGTTATCTTGGGATGATTACCTTTTTGGATTGGTAAAAAGTGTAAAACCTATTTTCGAAAGAGGATCTTCTATTTTTGAGAACCATCTATTCCAAGTATTGCAGTCGAGTCTCGATTTAGACCGGAAAAGATATACACTTAATCGAGACTACACTATAGCGAGTATATGGTTTATGCAAACCAACTAAACCCGAATAAAATATACACTAAATCAAGATACACACTAAATCGAGACTCGACTGTATTTGCAAAATAGCCGAATATATAGTTAAACCTGTTTATATAAGGACCAGTGTTTTCATAACTAACCCTAAACAAACACTAATCCTAACCCTAGCTACTAACCTACCGTACAACCTCTATTAATCCTCCCCCCTCTCCCGCCTTTATTGCCTCTGATATTTATTACTCTAAGCCAAAAAAAGTGCAAATTCTGCGTCTGGACTTTAAAAAAACACTATAATTTTGCCACTAAAGAACCAAACATCGACATATAAGGACTATTCTGAAAATAGCGGCCACTTATCAGGGTAGAGCTTTTTAGTGGAAAAATTATTGACTTTTTAAAAAATAAATTGCAGATTTGGACCTTTTATGAATTTTTGGCTCTTATGAATGACATCAGACCAAGCAAAAAAAAAATCTGGGTAAAATTTTTTGTCAGTCCAAAAGAGGACCGAGATTTGTAGTAGTGAGTGGTGTATACAGTTTTGCTGCGTCTCACAATTGAAACCCCACAAAGGAACTAATCTTTTTGGCATTGAGAAACAAGTAATTCGACAGAGAGAATAGTGGAGTGAAAATGAAAAGTGATGCAAATGAAATAAAGTTACCAACCCACTCGATTGGTTAATTGGTGAAAGGGTAAAGAGAATAACAAACACATAACCACTAATGAGTAATAATCTTAAAAATAATAAAAAATATGTTCTAATACTTAAAAGAGGAGTGGTTCCACTACCGAAAAATTCAAACTCATTCTTAAACTAAAAATCACTACCAAAGCGAGCTCTTATAAACTAGTCTGCACACAGATCACAACCACATGAATAATAAAAGAAGAGTTGCTGTCCCAGTGCCCAGTTTAATAAATACTACATTGGGTTATTAGTGGGAGCAAAAGTAGGCGTGTATCAAACTATTTCAGGAATTAGCCAAATAATAACGAAAAGCCCAAGTAAGATGAATTAGGGCAAAACGACTAAAACCAGTAAATAATTGGGGAAATGATGGCTTAGAAACAGTTTGATAAGAGAACCATTGTTTTTAAAAAAACCTGTAAAAAGCGCGGCTTTTTGCATGGAACAAAGTGCAGCCCTCCCTACCTTCGGCTAATAGTATTGGAAGGAAAATAAAAAGATGGATCATCAGTGCCCTTAGACCAACCCACAGACCATACCCCTTTTATTGTTACTAGAACAAGATGTAATGGGCGAACTGCAGTGCGTGGGGCGATGGGCGGCCTCCACGTGAAAAGCTGCTGTCAGATAGGACTGCTTGGAAAACGGGAAGGCAGTGCGCAGGTCCCTTTCGATGCACTGGAGCCATACCTTTTTTGTTTTATCTATTTTCTCTTTTTTATTACTATTTCTTATGCTGTCCATTGTTGGGCAGCCTTATTTTAGTTTGGTGCACACTGAGCTGCGTCAACAACCACACAAGTTTGGTGGCGGTTGATTGATATACTTTTGGAGGGCTACCATTGGTTTGGTTGTTTTTACTGGGCATAGATTGACAATATAGATTGAGTAATAATAAGTTCAGCAAAGGATAAGGTCATACGCTTTTTAGTTTCAGTTTGTTTTTGCATTTCAAAAGGAGAATGTTTTGACTAGAGAGAGAATGTAACAAAACATGGAAAAGCATTTTTATTTATCACACAAATCACTTTAAACAAAACTCTTAATAACAAAAACCCTGTTATTAGAGTTTTGACTCACAGCTTTTGAAGTGGAAACGGCTGTACTTTAGTTTAGTTTATTCTGATCCTAGTTTATTCTGAGGCACCATGGTAGGCATACAAAACCTGAGGAATCTAAATCTCAAAACAGAATTTCAAGAAGAGGCTTGCTTGATGAGATATGATCATAGCCAGCCACAAACTTAGTTTTTAGTATCCTTTCTTCTCCTAGTTTTGATCATATCTCAACAAGCAAGCCTCTTGTTTAAATTCTGTTTTGAGATTTGGATTCCTCAGGTCTTTTTGCCTATTGGGGTGCCTCAGAATAAAGAAATTCTTTCAAAAATGAGTACTGTAAATGAGTATCGCGTAACAAATCTTCCTCGTAACAAACTTTCGCTTACATTATGGTGTGTAGCTGTGGAAACATGTTTTTGGAACAATTCCCAAAATATTCTAAAGAATATTTTGGGAATATGTACAAATATTCACTAGACATAATTGTATGCTTTATAGCCTTTAACTTTATGAAAACAGTATTTTCGTACACTGTATTATACCCCCTCCCCCAAAAAGCGCTTGGCTTTTGTAGGTATATTGACCATATAAGAAGCATTTTTTCACTATTTTTATGGGATGAAGGGCTGTACAGAGAGGGAAAGGGACAATTAAGGGGCCACTTTCTAAGGAGGGCCCACTCCAGAAAGAAAAGATCTTGAACATAGCTTTGTCAACTGGGCTCTACCGCATAAAAAAACTCTGGCATGTATGCTATGTTCATGCATCCACAGCTATTTTAGAGTGATTTATGACTCAGTTATGGGTGTGTGCGCATCTCAACTCCAGAGAGTTAGAGATGCGCAATTTTAATCCGATAGAATCATATTGAGACTTGTGTCAATCATTCAATTTCTAGCTTTTCGCTTGACACTTTGGAACCGTAGGGCCGTCCATACCCCACCCATCACTCGAAAAAAACCGGGTTTTATTTAAAATTTCACTAACTCATAGACACATTTTGTATCATAAAAAATTATTAATTATTAAACGCCTTTTGTAAACATAAGCGAGCAATAACATTTAAACACCTTCAAGGTTAGCTGCCGTCCGTTTTTCCAAACGAGATTTTAAAGAATTGCGAACAAAAGACTAGCCTTTGGAAGGGTACGATGAGTCATTGTACATCAAATTGATCATCGATGACGCAGGAACGGCAGTAATGGCTAGAAATAATTTGAGAAAGAAGAGAGAAACAAACGAATTGTTCAATTTGATATTTAACTTGAGATTCCATTTCAATTTGTTATTCCAGTACCTAGTTCGAAGAACCGGAAACCGAAATTTTCGAGTAACAGAACCAAACAGATGCCCATATTATAGAGGAGAATAAGGGCTGTGTTGGGAGGGGAGAAGAATAATAGGGGCCACTTTTTGTAAGTATTATTTATCCGTTTCCTCTACTGGACATAGTTTCTCCTACACGGATCTAACGCATTAAGCAGCTCTGGTATGCATACTATTTTCATGCATCCAGAGCTATTCTCGAGTGATTTATGTCTCAGGTGTGTTTGTGTGCGCATCTCAACTCTAAGCTTCTGAGCCACCTAGCCTCCGTAAGGAGTCGAAGGGGTCTTGAGAGTTAGAGATGCGCGCAGAGCCTTATCTGTGAGATTGATCCGAGCAATACTCTTGAGATATACGTGCATCCAGAAGCACTTTTTGCCTTGGTTCTGAAAGGGAAACGGGTGAATGGCCCCCTATGGCTCCCTCCTCCTCCCAATTCAGCCCTCAGTTGGTATATCCTACTAGCGTCAAAATTTGTCTTTACTTTTGATTTCTTTTCTGTTTTATCCTCTCAATCAATTACGGTCAACCCTCGATTTAAAGATCGCCATAAAAAGTTCGACCCATGCGTAGTTAAATCGAAGCTTGACTCTATTAAGATAATGATGCCGCCAAGTATTGATCACGTCATCATATCTACACAAATAAGGTTATAAAAATGTAAAATAGCTTTTGTTTAACATAAAAATTGCAGATGCGAATGGTAGGCATGTTCCTTAAGTAGAAAAATAATTAACCCTTATAGTGGACCGACGATTGTGGGCGATGTTGAGTCAGATCCAGAATTAATGCAGGCATGACTTAGGAAGTAGTTCTCAACATTCTTTATTCTACCTCTTTAGAAACTCGGTGCTAAAATGGTTTACCGCTTAGTACATTGCTAAATTAAAATTTTTTTCAACCTGTGTCAAGCTGAATTTGCAGGGCAACACCTTTGCTGAGTACATAACAGGTGTGTAAGATGTGTGAGTATGCCCCATGAATAAAGCCAAATACCAGCCAGACCAGTTGGACGTTTACTTGGTGTAATCTATCCTTCTTTTTGGCTTTTTCTCCCGCACTAATTAAAGTATTTTAAAGAAAGTTTATAGATGCTGGACGGTTGTCTGAGCAAAATTACTGCATCTAAGAGACACATATTTCTTTTATTTTTTAACAAACTCAAACATGCCGTTATGTTCTTGCTAACAAAATCTCTTAAAATCCCTTTTCAAAAGCTTTTTTCTTACGCGACTCGACAATAATTGTTAGCAAGTGAGCTTTGCAATTAAAAGAACTAAGTAAACATGAGATAAAAGAAATTGCTCTCTTCATATTCACATTTTTAGATCTTTCGCCTAGACAAGTGCTAAATAGACTCGCACAGCTAGAGTACAGAATTTTAGGTAAGCCGAAAAAACATACCACATATTCTCTGCTAAACGTCCATCCCTTTGATTCACAATCATGTTCTTAACACTCTGTTTTTACTCACTTTTTCCAGACGCAGGCACCTTACCACAAAAATTGCAGGTAAGACAATAAGCTAAAACTTAGCTCACAAGTTGCTTAAGAGTCGTCTGGAAAAAAGTGGATCAAAAAGAGAATGGCAACAACACAATTTTGAATGAAACGAATGGGCTATTATCACAGAAAATACGGTATACAGTCAAGTTTCGTCAATATGTCACCTCAAAAAGTGCGATCACTAAAAGCGACACCCATATTTGAACAAATGTGATAAATTATCGAGACTCGTCTTTCTTAAAGGTGAAATTTTTGTCTTAGAGACACCAATATCGAAAATTGAGGGAAAAAAAATGGTCGGATCCAGCTGTGGATAAAACTTTTTGGAGTGACGGATTAACGAAACTTGACTGTCTATTACTTTAAAACATTTAGGCATGACAGGCGTAGGTAAATTTATTAGTAGCTCTGATATAAAAAAAATCTAGGATTACAGGACAAACATGTGTGTGGACTATGGGCAAAGAGGTTAACAAATAACATAAAGATTCCTGATTTTGACCTGATTGTTTTTATTTGTGTAAAAAATGTATTTTTTAAATATTAAACATTTTTTAAATAATATTTTTTTGGCTGCTTAAAAAAGTAGCGGCTGTACACCATAAAACCTAAGTAAGGTACCAATAGTGTCCCAGTTTTGTGTGTAGTATGTACAACTACCGTATAAATGCATACAGAGTTTTTTGTTTTTTTTTTAACTCATACTACAGTTTTTTTCAGCACACACTTGGGTGATTGAGAAGCAAACCAATCAACGAAAAAAAATCCAAATAATTTGACAACAACAACTTTATTCCCTAACCGGGACAACAGAAAAAACTAACGAAAATTGAATGCCGCGTGCCTTGTTCAGCGATTTTTCATCCATTCCTTTCGGAAGACCTCCAGCTGGGAACGGAATTCTGAAAAATATTTATGTATTAAAAAAAGCTAAAACACACGAGACAAAAATAAAACTACCCTGTGAGTATAGGTCGATGCGGGTCGTCTGGCCAGGATGATTTCTGTTCCGGGGGCCACGGGCGTCCACTTTAATCCAGTAACGCCACGAGCGGTCTTCACGTCTGTAGCCTTGAGCTTTCATGAGCTCTTCGAACCCTAAATAAATAACTCATAATAAATACAGCCTAAAAAACTATTTTTACTGCTTCTCCACGGCGCTACGACATTCTCATTCGTCTTGTTTGGACAACTTTTCTTAAAATGCCCGACCTTGCCACATATGTAGCACGAATTCGACTCGATTCCCATGGCCCGGGCTAAATCACATTCAATTAGGCGACGCATTCAATTAGGCAATCGAATAAAAGAACATACCGATTGGACAACCGTGGCCAATATGTCCACGTTCTTTGCATACAAAGCAAAGTCGACCGTCAGTATTTTTGAAAAAAGGGCCACGGGCACCCGGGTAACGGACAAGCGAACCATGTACGTAAGCATTCAGGTCCCCAAGATTATTCAATAAGCAATTGGCTTCCTTATGACCCACCTTAAAACCATTTTTGTTTTCCTTTACTTCAAACTAACAACCACTTAAAAAAACTAACCTGCATGCAGGTCATGCACAGCCTGTCTGCATCACGCGGATTGTAGCGGTCCGGCGGATTGTTTAAACCCCTGCACTGCTTTGCCGTGTGACCTCCAACATTGCATTTCGCACACTGTACCATTCTTATAGCCTTCTTACTTCTCTAGATAAAAAAAAAAAGATAAGTCGTTTCACAGGGCTACCAATAGTATTTAATATAAGAAAAAATAAAAAAAAACAGTCCATTTACCGAAATGAAGGAAGTGTGGGAATTTGAAAGAAAATTTTTTTTCAGCATTTTTAGTTCTTTCTTCATATTTTGCATATTTTGCATATTTTTTTACATCTAATTTTTAGTTTTATTTGTTTCGACTCTTCGTTGAAATAGGAAAAAAGTGAGCTTTGGTTCATTTTTTCCTTGCTCCACCATGGCAATTTCATTTACACGTCCTTTTTGCTTGTGCCAAACATGTAAAAAAGGAGTCTGCCTACTTTTAACATGCCTGCATAAATTCTAGCATGTTTGCTGTAAACAACCGTGAGATGCCAACGAGTCAAGTTGCCAATTCCACTAGAAGAGTTAGTGAGTTTTCTAGGTCTTTTAGTTGTCGCTCTCTATTGGCTAGAAACATCCGGGATAAGAAGTCGATGAAAACGATTACCGTATAACCTCGGTTAATCCTCCCCCCTCTCTCGTCACGAGGGTCGGTGGTCAACTATTTTTCACGGCACAACCACCCGACAATTGGGTACTGACAACATGCTCAAAAATATAGCCCTGAATCTCAGCTAAATTTTTAAGTTTGGTGTGAGTACCCAATTGTCGGCTGGTTGAGCCGTGAAAAATCGTTGACCACCGACCGTCGTGACGAGAGAGGGAGGTTGTATGGTATTGATGAATTCACGGCACGCCGTATAATCCGATCATTACAAATTTCAAATTCTACAAACACGTCGAGAATATTTCAAAACTTTCTGGAAGTAGTGTGTGTGTGTTTTCAAGATAATCAAAAACAAACTATTACAAAAGGACATTTATTCAAAAAATTGCTGTCAAAAACTGGCAGTTAATTAAATGGCAGTTCTAATAAAGCTAGCGAGTAATAAAAGCACATTCTAGTTTACACACATTAAGGCACATATCCAGTGAAAAAGGGTTATAAACACTCCGTTTTCCCAAAAATCCAATTTTTTAGCGATTCTTGACTAGGGAGAGTGGCTAGTTTGAGATGGTTATAAAAAAGTTTAAAAATTTTTCTGGAAGAGTTTAATAAAAATTCTGTAATTTTTTTTTTCGTTCTGAGCCAGCTAAGTAGGGCAAAAAGACCTCCGAAATCCAAACCTAAAAACAGAATTTCAAAAAGTGGCTTGGTTGCTGAGATATTTTTTAGCTTAGCACACTGGAATTTTTTACTGGTGACCTTGCAAGTTTAGGTTATATCTCAACATCCAAGCCACTTTTTGAAGTTTTATTTTTAGATCTCGATTCCTGAGGTCTTTTTGTCTACCAGGGTGCTTCAAATAAAATTAAATTGATTTGTGTTACAAAGTTTCAAAAATATTTGGAAAAACCATCTCAAACTAGCCGTTTACCCTTGCCTCAGGGTAGGAAAAAAAATTAAATAAAATCCTTTTACCCTTCTAAAATTTTATTTCCAGGCCCTGAAATTTTTTCTGGGCATGTGCCTACTCAGATAGATTGACAGTTAAGGCCCAATCCAACTCCCGCAAGTCACGAGTCAATGACTCACGAGTCAAAAAAATGACTATCTATGCTTGACTAGCAAGTCTCGTTAAGCAAGAGTTTGAGGAGGACTTTAGCAGAATACCTATAGAAATTTGAAGCATATGAATAGTTGGATTATAAATTTATCTGTACGTTTGGTCAATAATAGGAAAAATAAGGGCTGTAGTCGTAGTAGCGAGGAGTATAGTAGCTGAAACAGAATGTCGATTAGGTCTTATAAAAGAGGGCAGTGGAACCTATAATAGCTGGGGTAATAGCTGCGGTAGTAGGTGTAGGGGTAGTAGCTGCGGTAATAGCTGAATGGCAAATAACTGCTATAGCCGCTGTAGGGATAGTGGCGGTAGTAGTTGTAGGGGTAGTAGTAGTAATCATCCTATAAATATTTGCTTGTCTCAAAGCAAGATGCGGGAAACAAAAACGACGCTAGTGTCGTTTTTTTCATTATATCATTAATTAACACGCCCTTGTTGCTTGTCCCAAATATGTAGGGTTGTCGAGCAGGCCTGTGCTGGCCTCCGGAGGCGGAGGAAAAAATTTTAGAGGCGGAGGCCGCTAGATTCGTTACATTCGACTTACCACTAAAATACCTTGTTCTTCGAGTGGTCAATGCACGTACTCCTCCTCATACTCTTCCCAAAGACCACTCTGTTGAATGGGCATTACTAATGTTCAAGCCTATCACTCGGCTTGTAACTCAATATCTCGACATTTTCGAGCTTTCGAGCTAAAAGCTCGATTTCGAGCGCTTCGCTCGACAACCCTACAAATATGTAAAAAAAAGAGACTAGCGCCCAAAAAACAAACATAGTATCGGTATGAGCGGTAGGGCCAGCTTGATCTGTAGTAGGAGTACCAAGTAGGCCAGGTAGATCTGTAGCTAGACAGAGGGTATAGGCTGGACACGGAGTAAGATCTTGCCAGCTAAATAAAGAAGAAATGTTATATAGGTGTACTCTGAGACTATGCTGTGCTGCTCTGCCTGGAGTTTTAGACCCTTCCAAGAATTTCTCTTACCTTAAAAACGATAGAAAAGCTATTTTCCGCCCCTTTTCGTCCTTTTTGCCCCTTTTTGGAAGTCGACAATTCCAATATTTTGTTGTGGGGGATCAAGGTAAACTACCTTATAAATGGTATTTTCAAACCACAGAAACTAGACTTAGGCATACCACAAAGCCTAAGGCTTACCTGAGACATAAATCACTCAAGAAAAAGCTATGGATGCATGTATGAAAATAGCATGCATGCCAGACCTTTTTTATGCGGTAGAGCCCAGTTGACAAAGCTATGTTTAAGATCTTCTCTTTTCCTACAAAGTGACCTCTTAATGGTCACTTGACCTCCCTATACAACCCTTAATCCCAATAAAATACGGTAGAGTAGCGCTTTTTGCAAAGTAGCCCCATGTTTGTTCCTTCCGCTTCCTATACAACCCTTCATCCCTTTAGCTTCACGACAAACACTTACATATGGAGATGGAGCTGGTTCAGGGTAAATAACAGCAGCTGAGCGAGATCGTATTAAAGCCATCTGTTTGATTTTTCTTTTAAAAGGCAAACCTACAAAATTTTATTAGCTGATAAAAATCTTAGAATTATTTTTTTTTTAGAAAATGTCTGGGAAACAAGTCTGTGTGGGTGGCAGCAAATAAAAATGCTTAGAACAACAGGTGAGACTAAAACAAAAATGTTAAATGAAATTTTATCGATCTTTCCTTGATCTTTAAACAGACGCCTTAGACCCAAGCTCTTCATTTGTTAAATTGTTAAGGAGTAAACAATGAAAAAAGAAAAAAGCAATAAGAAATATATTTGTGTATGTAAAATAACACAATAGCTTTAATAAAGTTTTCAAAGAAAAGTGATCCAGTCATTTCTGTAATCCAGAGCTTGACAACAAGCCGGAAAATAAAAATTTTTAAAGTAAAAATAATTAATGGGTTTCACTGCTCTGAAAATTATAATCTGACGGAACCCATCAACTGTTTTACCTGTAGAAATACTTAAGTGGAAAAACGCTACAAAGACAGTTGATCAAATGATTCGTATCGGTCTCGGAGTCTAGAAACTGAAATATTTATACACCACATTTATCTATTTATTCACCCAACCGAACGTCCTTAGTTTGTGCGGATAAGGATATACGCATATTTTTTGGCAGTTACATTAGGGAAGGGGGGGGGTATAAAGTTTGAGGGGAGGGGTATAGTACAGTAGAATCGAAATTCTCATAATCTTGCCAGTAACTCACAACTTTCTATCTTAAACATTTTATCCTAAACAACTTTTATCCTAATCAATGCGAAAATTAAATATTTTTATAGTAAAAATAATTAATGGGTTTCACTGCTTTTTAAAAACTACGATCTGATGAAACCCATTAAGTGTTTTAACTGTAAAAATACTTAAGTGGAAACTTTACGAAAGCATCAAATTTTCTAGCGGTTTCGGCGTCTAGGAGTCCAAATATGCAAACCGTTTCTATCTATTGACTCACCTGAACGTCCTTGGTTTGTGCGCATAAGAAGACTAAATATTGGTATGTTTTGGAATGCGTCAATCAGCAAAGTGATCGCGAGTGTTTTTTGAGAGTTCTTGAGATAATCTCTAATGTTTAGTGTCATTTGTTTGTAATAGTTGCACATACTTATTAATTTGCTCCTTTTCACATCGGCGAATTGCTAGTAGGAGTCTAAAAATCAAATAAATGCTAAAATAAAAAGCAACGATTATGTATTGAATTACAGTCTTTTTATAAACACTTTTTGGCTCTGCTGTAAAAATTCTGCTCTTTTGGTCAGTTCTCATAGTGAATTTAGTACTTGCACAAAGCTTCTTATATTTTAATCACTTCAAAGGCCATAGAGTTGAGGGCTGTATCGGGAGAGGAAGGGAAAACAATAGGGCCTCTTTGTAAAAGGGCTATTCAATCATATTTTATTGGGAAAAAGGGCGTATAAGGGAGGGGAAAGGACAAGTAAGGGGCCACTTTGTAGTAAAAGAGACAATATTGAACATAGTTTCCTTTGAAAGGACCTACAGCATAAAGAAACTCTGGTATGCATGCAATTTTTATGTATGCAGAGCTATTCTCGAGTGATTTATGTCTCAGGTATGCTTGTGTGCGCATCTCAACTCCAAGCCTCCGAGCCCCGAGCCCCCCGTAAGGAGTCGAAGGGGATTTCTGAGTTATTACTTTATTTGTGAAATTGATCTGATTGATCAAAACTGCTCAATCTCTTTTTCTAAACTGCTCCATATGCAGATATTTATGTGGTGTATAATGATACCCAATTAAAGTCTATTAGAGTTCAAAATCCGAGTTAGAATCTAGATCTTTTGTTTCTCCAAAAATTTGGGCAAGCATCCCACACACACTTGTATGCCTTCCATTTTTGCCCATCTTGAGCTCACTCCCGCAGACTCAAAAGACTTGCTCATCGGTCTTTTAAACTTGTACAAAAATAGTGTTGTAAAACTTAGTGCAGTTCGTACTCAACACATCTTTCACATATTAATCCCTAATCTTATAGAAAAAATGAGTCCCTTGGTGCATCCAGCTGAAGTGTTGCCGCCGCAAGGCCATTCACAAGAAGAAGAGGATGGAGAGGATGAGGAAATTAGTGATTTCTATCTGCAACCACCAAATTTCATTGAACATTCTTCTAAGCTTGAGCTTAAATCGCTTCCTCATTGCACCTCCAACGAAAAGCCAATCGAAAAGGCTAAGAAAGGAAATATTTTATATACTGAACTTAATCTTGGTTTTCTAATAGTCTTCCAACTTCTTCTTGGAATTTTCACATTTCTTTCTGCTTGTCATATTCACTGGCGAATATCATGTGCTCAGCGTTCTATAGACGATTGGAAGCCTGGCTTGAGCTTGAATTCCAGCAGCCAGCATTATGTAAGGAGCCGCAGAGAGGCTTTAAACCCAAATTCCAGCTTAACTGAGGAAGAAGAGCAAGCAAAACTGCTTTTACTTATGGACTCTGCAAATAAAGCATTGCAGCAGGCAGGTGGAGGTAGGAACAGCAATAACAACCTCTGGGTGCACTCCTTATCTAAAATTCAGGTATTTATGTTAAAAAAAAAGTAATCCTTCTATATTTGCTTACAGATGGACGAGTTGGTTGACAAATGCCTTGAAGTGCATGATTACTGTGCTGATAAAGCAGACAGTGAGAGGGGTCCTTCTGGCCCTCCAGGTTTTTTTTTAACGTTTTCTTTTATTAAAAAATTATGGGCGCTACTGTATTGTACGCCCCTCCCCTCCCCAAAAAAAGTATTCGGATTTTTTTTTAATACATTGATCATATAAGAAGCATTTCTTCACCATTTTTAAGGAATGAAGGGCTGTACAAGGGAGGGGAAGGGACAATTAAGGGGCCACTTTTTAAAGGTGGGCCCACTCAGGTGAAGAGAAGATCTTGAACATGGTTTGTCAACTCGGCTCTACCGCATAAAAAAGCTATGGTATAGTATGCTGTTTCATGCATCCGGAGCTTGTTATCGAGTGAATTTTCTCTCAGGTATGTTTGTGTGCGCATCTCAACTCCAAGTCTCTGAGCTTCCGTCGCCCTCATAAGGGACACACAGGCTTACCTGTGAGATAAATCCTAGCAAGATTCTGGAGAAATAAATACATTTCAGGCCTTTTTTTTTTGGGGGGGAGGGGTAGTGGAGTTATAATCAAGTAGAATCAAATTATGTCTAAAGATGTTTCTAGATGTTTTAATAAACATTTTAGACCATATTTATTAGTAGTTTTTAGGACCCGTGGGTCCCCCCGGTCCTCCGGGGGTAGAAGGCAGCCCAGGAAGACCAGGTCTATCAGGTATCAGAATAGCCTCCAATTAACAACCTTTTAGAAATTTTTTTCAGGCTTACCTGGAATGCAAGGCCCTGTAGGACCACCCGGTAGCCCAGGCCAAGATGCTGAATGCCCAAAATGCCCTGTAACAGACCCCAACCTCATTTTAAACACCAGCAGACAGGACTGTCCTAAAATAGAGCCAATGCAATGTCCTACTCCTGTGTTCACCCCCAATGAGCATGAAGAGGAGAGGATTGAGTCAACCACTCAACCAGGCAGTTTTAGTCTTAGGGCGATTGACAAACTGCTGCCACTTGTAGTCGAATTTGTGAGTGCTTATTTTATTTATCCAAAAAAGGAATTTTTTTCCACACAACACATCCCTCTCCGCATGAAGAGCCTTTAGCATTGGAGATGACACAGCGCCCTTTTTTACAACAACGCTTTCTTATGCAAAACCTATTTCTAGTCTCCAGTAACAATTTGTTCGAATGTAGCAGGCCTTTCTTCATCATATCGCTGCCAAGCAAGCGATCTCTTATGTTTTTTTCTCAAACAGCTAGTGTTGAATCCATCTTCCGTGTTTGCAGGTGTCGATCAAACTTTTCCCGCAACCGTCGTTGATCTTTGTGATTGATTCGTTCGCAGAACAGCCTATATTAAAGTAGGAATGAAAAAACTAGCGAATGCCAGTTGTATCGACCCTGTTATTCATTGGTTACAATTTAATCTTTTAAGGAACCGCAAATTTTCCGCACAACCTACCTACATATTAAAAGGAAAGGATAATTCCACAAAATAATATGTAGTACAGTCGACGCTCTATGTTGTGGTGATGTGATATTTGAATGGTATTTTGTCCTGACACGACATATGTGATATTGTTTGTCTGTTGTGTCTAGAAGCAGAATAGAGATAGTAGTTATGTGTTGTTGATTGTTGTTGTCGTGTTGTTTGCTATAAAGCTATGTTATTATTGCGCTCATTATACCGTCGATAATTTTAATATACAACACTCTCTACAGCATCTCTCAGAGACGGAACTCAGCCGGACGCTATATAGAGGTGGATGCAATATGGAGCAGACACTATATAGGGTGTCCGGCACAATGCATGTCTTTGGTGGTCAACCAATGGCTAAAGCAGAGAGTCTAACGTCTTATGTTGTTTTTTGCTCAAGCACAGACAATTTCAGGGTGGGGAGTAAAAAGAGCAAGATTAATTACTATTTTGTAGCCTATATGGCTAAATGTGGAGCTGAAGGCCCGTCTAAGAGCGCCTACCCTGTTTGCAGTGTGCGGAAGGGCCGCACACTAATATTTTCATAAATTTTTGCAATGAAATATTCAGATGCTAGAAAATGAAACAGAGACGGACGCTTGTCTTCGAATCTGCATTGCAGCCAACTTCAGCCACCGACTTGACCAAAAAGAAGAGCTAGTACCAACGAGCACAGAAACGGGTTGTCAAACTTATCTTGAAATATAACCAATCTAACATAAATTTAGCCTACATTGAGGGTGCTACTGCACGTAACCTGTTTTCTTGTTACTTTTGCATGATATGATCAAAAAAAATTCAGATTGCTACCTGGACAATGTGGGAAAACCGGTGTTCCACGCTCATGCAAACACTTATTGGGGTGGTTGGATGAGAGATGCTTACCCCAGATCTGGGGAAGAGATGATGAAGCGTTGGGTGACCAACCACTTTGAAGGCGTGCTTTTGGCTGAATTCAACACAGAAGCCGACATGAGAAGGGGGAGAGTCGAAAAAACGTTTGTTTAATGTCAATTTTAACATAAAATTAATGATTAGCAAGCGCTTTTCTTAAGACATCAACTTCCGCACTTTTTCCGTGGCACAAACTCAGTATTTTTCAATGGTTCACTGTACTACCACCGAGCAGGCACTCCTCGGATCGGCAAATATGAGCTGAATTCCAAGCGGTACGACGAAGCCTTTATACATCAAGACATAGCACATAATTCTGACAACGTGAGTTGAATTTCAAAGAGGTGTAGAATAATCCAGTAGAGTCAAAATTTCGTCGATTGAAAAGTTTGGGAGCCTGTTGCGCAAAACATCCTCTTTCCAATTGCCAAAGGCTTTCCAGTCGGTATCGCCGGTGTGCAATATCTGCTATTTTTAATAGCACATATTGCACACCTTTAAATTCATAGGATGAAAAATACAATGACAATTTTTCACATCAGGCCTGACTATTGCCCATAGCCTTTACAAAAGACTTGAATACTTCTATCCTTCTATTAGAACTGATGGCATTCCTCTAAAAAATAAATTCCCGTTTCCTTTACACACTCTAGTTTGTCAATTTAGTACCTCTTTAACTTTTCGATGAGCTATTTTGATCTAGCAGTGGATGAAAACGCACTCTGGGTGATGTTCCACTTTGAGGGAGCTGTGCATTGTAAGTGATATAAAAAATAAGTCGCAAGCTTCGAACTAGAGCAGGATTTTAGTAAGTGTGTCCAAGTTAGACATCCACAACCTCACAGTCTACCACACCTGGAATCTAACCATGGTCAACCACACTGAAGTGGCCAATGGATTTGTGGTGTGTGGAGTGCTCTATTTAGTCAGTCGGTTTGGCGGTTGGCCAGTAGTAACAGTTGTATTTAGGTAAAATCCTCCTCAGAACGGAAGTCAGAAATCGGCATAGCCTACGACTTCTACCGAGACAAATACCGCCAGCCAAACATCAAATGGGTAAACTTGTATGGCAACGCAAACCACATGAGCTACAATCCATACGACAAAAGAATATACGTCTACGACTATGGCTATCTCTTAACTTTACCTGCTAGAATCATTTGGAGGGCTAAGTGAATAAGTTAGGTGTAAAATAGGGCTGCTGAACAGTCAATTGTCCTATTTGTCCGAGTCATTAAAAATGGGACGTATAGGAATTTGTCGACCAGCAGACAAAAAAATCAAACCTAGAGGCTCGAGAAAGTTGAACTAAGTATTTAAAAACAAGACAACGGGAGGGACGAAAGCAATTTTTCTTCTTTATTCTTGTTAACTCGAGCGTTGACTGTACTTAATGTCTCAAAACAGGTACTTATGCACCCTGAACCCCCTGTATTGTGCTGTATGCTCCTACGAATACGCTTTATGTATTGACTCTCACAACACATAACAACTATTTTTCGTCTCCAGTTGCCATAATTTTTTATGAAGTAGCCCAATGTGGTGCAAGGATTCAAATTCGTTGTCCCCCAAGATAGTTTAGCATAAAGTTGATGCAAAGTGAAGCCACGCAACTGCTTTGTTTCAATGTCTTTAATGCAGAGATCCGTAGCGAAAACTAGAATAACAAAGATGTAAACGATGAATAAAGAGCAGGACGGATAAGCAAAATAGACGCGATCTGGCATGGAGACCGAGGAAGCATAAGTACCTGAAAACACCTCAAATACCTGGTTTACCTTGGGCGACCAAGACAAAAGCAAAAGTTTTTGGTTAACCGATGAAGTCGGCTAATCGACCGTGATCTACCCTAGTTTCCATTGATTCGGACGACTAAGCAACCCTAGAATGAAGTGATTGTAATGAAGCTTTTATAAATATAATACCACAATTATATAGACTGTAAGCTCATAAATAGAGTCAATACTCTCTCATTTACTCGTTGGGTTCAGTGGGAGTAGGATAGAAAAGCTTGATATCCAAGAATGCAAACTGATCAGCATAGTGATATCTACAGTCGAATTGCCCAATATCCACCTTGCCTAGTCTTGTCTTTTCCTTGTGATACCTCACCTGAATTATTGCTAATAAAAATACATTATTGGAATTACTAACTAAGATCCAGTGTCATTAGACAGCGTTATTTCGCTTACTTGAGGCAGTTGTTGATATATGTGAGGCTGGAGATACTCCATTCCTCTCCGGAAATAGGTGCGGTTGTGCATTTCTTCATGCCAACACCTAATAGCTCCAAAGTCGAATTTGGGGGACATTTTGTTGGCGAGCAGCGAGTAGGATCCAACAAAATTAGGTGCCAAATCTTCCATTCCAAATAAACATAGAGCATGACGCGAATGTTTGCTGTAGCACCGGGTGTTGTTAGCAAACCATATGTTGAATCTGAAGCTCCTATATCACATTGTTATCGTCATTTTTTATTTACACTAATTTTGACCGGTTTTGACCTTCAAGACACCCCCCACACCAGTAGGCCATCCAACTTCGGACCTTGTTGGAGGAGGATGGGCGTCAAACCCAAGGGAATTGGGCGAGAAGATGGGTTCTACTCATCATACCATCTGCAACCACCTCAAATCCATGGGATTCACTCAAAAAATTGGGAGCATGGGTGGCAGTGAAGACTTCAGCAGAAAAAGACCCGACAGAAGAGGCCAAGTCATCCTGCTCCACGACAGCGCCAGACCCCATGTTGCAAAACTCGTCCAAACCACCATCAAGGAGCTCAATTGGAAGGTTCTTCAGCACCCAGCGTACTCCCCCCACCTTGCTCCAACAGACTGCCACCTTTTCCGCTCCTTGTCCAACCACATGAGGGGCGTAACCCTCGACAACAAAGAGGACCTTAAAAATTGGCTCAACGAGTTCTTCGAGTCTATACCCAGCAACTTCTGACGAAGAGACATTACCCAACTAGTCGAAAGGTGGGAGCAGATCGTAAGCAATAATGGAGAATACATAATTGATTAAAATGTTGTTATTATTCATGAAAAATTGCTATTGTAAATTGTAAATAAATATTCAATAAAAGAAAAAGACGACAAAAAATTATTTATCAACCCAATAAATATGGCACGGGTGGGGGTTATAACCGAGTAGCGTCATAAATATTGTGCCGAAAATTTAATCGGTTGTGAAAATATATCTCTGAATATTTTTTGAACTATTTCTATCCCAACCTTGTTACATAAGGAGCATGAACACGCCGGTCAATGCATCCATGAGTGAAACCTCCGGGCGCCTCCAACTCATCAGTGGCAGCAATAGTCTGCAGGAATATTTCATCCACATACTCCTTACCTTTGTCCAATTGCACTAGCATTTTTTGCACATTGATTTTATACACCATAAAGTCGACAAATTCTCTCGATAGCGAACTCTCCAAGTAGCCTTTGGCAAAGCGCAAACGTAAAGGACGACCATTTGCATCAAGGCTTCGAGTCTCTTTAATAATAAAGCATAAAATGTATAAAATACAACCAACCAGGCAACAAACCATTGGGGAAAAGGTCAAGTCCATCGAATGTCCAGTCTAGGTTCAGTCTTACTCTGCCTAGTGGTAGTTTACAAATCTCAATATCATTTGCTCCACCCATCCATTTGAAGATTTGTACAAGCTCTTGGTTAGTTTTCAGTTGCACATCAGAGTTCTAAATTCATTTGAAGTAGCGTCGGGCCTCGCTATTATGCCAAATTTTCTGTTAGCGACCGACCAAACGAAAGGTATTAGAACCACCCGTGCATAAAAAAGGTGGGTCCAATGTGTGGTGCAATCGCTCTGTGCGTCATTGGGTTAGATTAACCACGGGTTGGATAGACTGCGATTTTTTTTTAAGAAATCTATAGAATAGCCATATGTTATTTGAGGCAGTTGTGCTGCTCAAAATGGGTTGAAAATCCAAGTCTACCTGAACAGTCATCAAGTACTTCCATTTCCTTTCAGGCAATACCAATTGGCGCATGCATTCGTAGTGTGCTGTGGTTTGGTTGTGTCCAAGACTGTCCATAGACAACACTCGCTCACTGATGAACACATTGGGGAAACATTCTGCTAGGGCATACATCCTTTTCCGAAACAGTTTGTCTGCTTTAGCATCCAAACTGAAGCAATACCAGTTTTGAGGGGTGTAGCTAGCAGCTAGTTCAGACTCAATAAACAGGTAGTCCTAGAATTGATGATTAGTTTTTCCTTCAAAATATTAAGTCATTGTGAAAGTCTCTGCCTTTATTCTCCAAATCATTTTGTTGAAATGGGATATACCACAAGCCAGTGTGAATTTTTGAGTAATTTATGTCTCACGTGCTCTAATTCTTTTTTTGCACTAAGAACTGCATAAAAGCGCAAAAATATTTGCACAAAATTACTAAACGACCCGACAAAGGCTTTCCGAACCACTTGAAAGCTTATATTTACTTTGAATACAGCCTTTGAAAAGGCAATAGGAAAGTCTTTTTCTTCGACGGAGTTAGGCTCTGTAGCAAAATAGTTTCTTTCTTTGATGGAGGCGCAGTCAGTAGCTAGTAGGGGGTCGTCCATGTATGTGATGCGTTTTTGGGCTCTTAGCTTAATGTACTGCTTGTCTCCAGCAACCACCTTTCCACAGTCCAGATCGCCCATCATTGGCCATTGTTTAAAGTTAGGGTGCTCTGAAATTTTTTTAACTTCAGATAATTATGGTTGTGCATAGTTTCCCCTGTACTCATTTATCCCGTCATTCTTGATTGTCTCGGCTGTTTTATAACAAGTTTTTCTAATTTTTTTTCCAGTGTGTAGCCTTGGATCTGCTCTTTCTAATGCAGCATTAGTTGACTCAATGTTGCTGGAAAAAGCAGGAGAAAAAGGTATTTGAATAGAGCAAAAGACGGTCGGTGGTCAATGATTTTTTTCGGCTCAACCACCCGATAATTGGGTGCTGACATCATACTCAAAAATATAGCCCTGAATCTCAGCTACATTTTTGAGTATGGTGTCAGTACCCAATTGTCGGGTGGTTGAGCCGTAAAAAATTGTTGACCACTAACCGATCGTGAGGAGAGAGGGGAGTGGGATTAATAAAGGTTATACGGTATTTTAAAATATGACTAAAACCAATAAGAAATAATGACAACCAGACAAATCACATTTTTAAGCTATTGTGCCGCAAAAATACACATTATAATATGCTTTTTCTTACGACACAATATTTTAAAGATGTGATTTTCCGGTTGCCCAAATACCGTATTTCCTCTAATAAGGCCCCACCCCTTTTGATTTAAAATCGTGTTCTTGGCATTCCGTTTTTGACTCACTTTTTGCAGATGACTCTCAGGTGATCTAGCACTTAAATTGTAGCTAAGATAATAAGCTAAAATTCGGTGGTTAAAGTGCCTGAGATTCATCGGCAAAAAGTGAGTCAAAAACAGAATGCCAAAAACACGATTTAAATCAAGCGAGTGGGGCCTTATTGAAGAAAATACGGTAACTTACTTTTGTCGTTGCGATGATGATTTTTCACTATATTAACAATTTTATGTAATGCTTGCTGCTATCTTGTGTTTGCTCTTATATTTTTATATAATAAAGGATTCATTAGACTAAAAAAAAAGCAAAATAACAATTTCTTATTTGGTTGGACATACCTTTTTCGAAATAAGTGAAAGGCCTTTTCAGTTTTAAATCTTCCTCTTCCAAGTTTGTGGTGTCATCCTCATATTCCGACATTTCTTTTTTAGCAAAAGATAAAGTCAGAACAATTGAAACAATCAAAAATATAATTGTTCTGGGCATCATCTCACCTAAATTCATAGGCATTTTATCATTTCCGTCTTAAAGCAGAAAAAGTACAGAGAATTGTGACAGTCTTTTTTTAATAATAATAGATACTCAAACGGTGTTTTTCTAAAAAAATAATGATAGTAATAAAGACTCACAAGACACTTTCTTTATAAACTGGTTGGGAAAAATTTTTCGGCGAAGTCACAGCTCTACGAATAAGAAAAGATTTATGAGCGAGGTTGTTCTCTTTGTCTTTCTGTTGATTTCAACCTTTCATGTAGTTATTTTAGTTGGCCTAACAAAGAACATTTTTAAGATAAATTGAAACATTTTAGAATAGATTTGGAACAGTATTTTTTATGTTTAAAGGTAAAAAATTTGGCTTATTGTTTAGAAAATTTCCAAAAGACCATCAGCTGTATGCACCATTATGAAGTTAAAGATAACGTTGCCTGCTAGCCATTTTGAAGGTTTACAACGTCACTATACAGTCGAACCTCGTTAAACTGGCACCCCTAATTCAAAAAAATGTGTTTGTGGCATTGTGTTTTTGACCTATGTTTTGCTGGTGTCTTCTGGGCATTTCATATACCAAAACGTAGCCTAGAATCTAAGCTAAATTTTGGTATATAACATGCCCAGAAGACACCAGCAGAACATAGGTCAAAAACACAATGCCACAAACACATTTTTTTGAATTAGGGGTGCCAGTTTAACGAGGTTCGACTGTATAAGCTGCAGTGGATTAGATTAGAAATTAAGACGCTACTTGCATATACCCCCCCCCCCCAAATCAACTTCTTTTTAATGTTTCTAAACACCCCATATCGACTCAAAATCACCTCAGAAGCTCAAAAAAGAAAAGGACCAGCCAGGTTTTTTGCCATCCAAATCGGACCACCCAAATCACACATTAAGCTCTTGGCAGGAACAAACGACGGTATTTGTGAGCTAAAATTTGCAAGTGATTTGAAAAAAGTGTAGTAAAATAAAAAATATCTACAAGAATGCTTCATAGCAAGGCTTAGCTAAAGTATATTTTGAGTAAAAAAGCTCTTGATGTTTTTCTTGGGTTTGCTGCAGGATGCTGCGACTGGCTTGGATGCCAAAAAGACGAGATTTTTTTTGGAGTAAGACATACTACTTAATTTGCAAGCACTTTATTACTGAAGCAGTGTACATATTGACAGGTGTCAACATACAAACAAATTCATAACTTAAAGACCTCTTAGGACACCTTGCAGGATGTTGGAAAGACCACCAATATTGACGTCAGCATTTACATCCACAATTGCCTTTATGAAGACATCCAGGTTGGTGGGGATAGTGCCCACCATGTTGGCGGGAATGATGCCTGCCAAGGCTGGCAATGGCTGTCCAAGCAGGATGGCTAACACTGCCAGCAGTGTTGCAAGCACTACTTTCAGCAGCCCAACTAGCACTGAAAAGCAAATTAATGTAATTGAACTAAAGGATATTAGTTACCCGGAAGTCCAGGAATAAGTCCAATCTGGTCTCTCGGCTTCTTTGTTGAGCCATCTTGTGCTGCTGCTGCCGCAGCACAACTGAAGCCAATCAAGGCAATGGTTAGCAAAAGGAAGGTCTTGGACAAGGACATTTGGAAGACTGAATTGGAGTTGAACAGGTTTCAAAGCCTTTTATAGGCTTCTGATTGACTGCTTGGCCAGAAACCAATTTGGCAAAAACAGTTTGTCGATTGCAGCTAAACGGTCTATGCTAATACATGCAAATCTAAGTGTCAAATGCAGCGGAAAAGCATTTACAGTTTCCAATGTGTTTTAG
>BBSZ01014554.1:3723-16426 GCA_000981365.1 Subanguina moxae
TGAATCACTAGACTAGAAGACATAGGACATTGGCGGGAAGCACCTTTAGAGCTCTAAAACCAACTGTGGTTTGTATCAGATAGCGAAAAGTTAAGAAGTAAAAAATAAAACACGCACCAAGCCAACCCTATGCGAGACTGAAAGAACCTTCATCCTTATGGGACAAACATCAGTGTAAGAAGAAGGCACTTTGACAGCGGCTTCCTGAAGCTGTTTGACCAAATCTATGTTGCTGGCGCTGAAAATGATCATATTTACATATACTGCTTTTCTATTCCACTAATGAGCTGTGAATTGGCACAACAGGTTCTAATAATCAAGTATTGCTTTCTTGCGAAAGCAATAAATGCATTCCAAACCACTGTCAAGACAGTAAAGGACGTAGAATGCTGCGCAAACAGCCTGAATCACCTGAGAAATTTGGCCCCAGAATTGTTTATTTTTGAAAACGCTACTGCCGCACCCATGCGTTTATAGCTTACGGTGTTATTGTGATCTTAATTAAACGTAATAAGAACAGGTGATTGTGACAGTACCCCACTGAAAAACAGAGGCAAAACAAACCATTTAAAGCATACAGAAACAAGACTAATTACTTCTTTAACATTTTTATGGGCAGCATTCCATCTGCCATCTTTATACCGTCAATCTTTGGCTTGCATTCATCAAGCTGAAGCAAGTTTTTCTGGTCTCTGACTACATCACCCCACTTATAAGAGCAAGAGCATTTAGGGCACTTTCCCTCCAACGGTACCAGATGCTGATTAAGCTGATCTTGGGCCCGGAGCGCTTCTTCTGCCAAACACCTAACATGGAAATGAGCACTACACCGTTCCCAGTCTAAGCACCTCAGCAAAGATTTTATCTAAAAGGTTATTCGTTGTCTGTTCATTCACTAATCTGCTAGAACAACTGACCTGAGTGATCGTCTTATCGCAAACATAGCAGTCATTCAAAGTTGTGTATTCATTAATTCCAGAAGTAACCACAGTGTTAACTTTCTGCACTTTCCCAAACATAACCTGGATATGATACGGCAGTGGAATTGGAAATGGGATTCTGCATTCCTAAATTATGGAAATTAAAAAGTTAAGCATCTCTGGATAACATGACAAAAATTACAGGTAGAAGCCAACGAAAAGTTAGAGCAAGACGTTTCCACGGATCCGAATTGAGCATGTGGCAGGCGATTCTGCAAAACACTCATCTCATTCTGATGATATATGGTTATGAAAACAAAAACCTCAAACGGAATTGAAACGGGTTTTCTTTACGCGATTTCTTTAATTTGATTTCTCTGGATTCTGCCAAGCCCACTCAAAGCGTAATCCTGACACCGCATTTGGAAAGCCGTGGATGATACATACCATGTCCCTGAAAATAAAACATAAATAGTCGCATGCAACCAACCGATGTTGTTGAAAAAGAACAGGCAGTGAGAAAGTGGGAAAGATAAACTATAGAAGCTAATATCACAAGATTAAAAATCACTTGAGAAATTTGGCCCCAGAATTGTTTATTTTTGAAAACGCTACTGCCGCACCCATGCGTTTATAGCTTACGGTCGCTTGTAAGTAAATTCAATGATACAAATAAGAAAGAGGAGGGTAAATGTCTTGAGTTCCTCGTGGTCTTGACAAAAATTCTTCTTTATTATAATTGGTGAAACTCTCGTTATAAAGGCATTTCAAATAATTTTTATTCCAAAAACTCTTGATATAAGAGCACTTCGCTATAAGAGCACTCTCGCTATAAGAGCACAAACTGTCGGTCCCAATGGGTGCTCTTATATCGAGAGTCGACTGTATTTGTGTTTCTCAATATTTAGCCAATTGGATCAGTGTGAGCTGGCCGGTACTGCAAGTCTATAGGCAATCGGTCATCGTAGAAGGTTGGAGCCTGCAAACACTGGCTCAATGATATCGACTTTATTCTAGAATAGGTACCAATTTTTTCCTCATAGATACCCATATTTCCTGTCTTTTTCTATTGTTTTAGACCCTTCTAAATATTTTTAACACTATAGACGACAAAAAAGCTACTTTCCACCCCTTTCCTCGTAAAAGTCGGTTTTTTCTAATGTGTAGGCTAGTTTTTGGGGTGCAAAGCTCGCTGAACCAAGGCAAAATGCTGAAATGACTTCAAAAACCAAAAAGGAGCGTAAAATTGCTCTTTATCGTTTTTAGCGTATTAGAAATACTTAGGAGGAGCTAAAAGAACAGGGTAACTAAGGCAAAAAAGGGTACCCATTTCTAGAATAGTGCTATAATATATACTAGATTGCTTGCAAACCAAACACACCTGCAGCAATATCCAAGCTGTTCCAAAGAAGCAGACTAGAGCAAATATTATAAGAAAAAGACGGTCCAGCACCATTGCCACATATTTCCAGTCTTCATCTACCTAAAAGGGCTTTGATTTTTTCAATAGTCTTTTTGTATCCTAGCTAATCATCCAAAAATACCAAGCAGTCTTTTGGATGTAATAGATAGGTAAATTGCCCAACATTAAATTCTCCTACAAGTAAGTTGCCCTACAGTCTTCGCTGTCGTCTTCTAGCTCTGGCATATGGTAATCTTTTCTTTTTTCTTAATTTACCATCGTCCAAATTGGACGCATTTATCCTTTGTCTCTATTTATTGCATCCCAAAAGATGGCTTATGTTGTCGATAGCCCACTAAAAATATAAAAAACCAGCTTGGAGAGTCAAAATAAGACGACCCGATTGTAGAGTAGGAGCCATTATAATTTTTTAAACAAAAATACCTTGTCATCCCTATCTTTTTTCTTCTGCAACGTGTTTTTTTTTTCAAAAACTAAAGTAGCTGTTTTAAATTGTTTTACCAGCAGCTCAGCAATAAAGCAGACATTTTCAAAAGCTTTGACAATAGTGGGTGAGTAGTACATTTCCTGTAGGCGATCATCCATGGGAGCACTAGTTAAAATGCGGCCAAGGTCTCGAGATATCCTATGCTCTGCATGGTTGAGCAAAATACCTTTTTCCACAACTGAAATAGTGGTGCAGTAGTGTTGCCTCAAAAAAATATACTTCCCCCCCCCCCAAAAAAAAAAAATTCTTGGGTGATTTATATTTCAGCCCCTCTCATTGGAGATTAAATCGACAAGAATAGACACCACTATTTCTTCCTAGCCAGAAGGTCGACATCCGTGGCCGAAATAAAGAGCATATACAAAAAATTATTAAAAATAAACTGCTGGTATTGATTGCGTGACTGACACAAAAGAGTATTCAAATGGGCTCTACCCCATAAAGAACCTCTGGCATGCATGCCCTTTTCATGCATCTAGGAGGCAAAACTTACTGGACCTATCCGCCTGACTACTAGCCCTTCTCAAAGTGTCAGAAGTTTCGTCGAGAGGCCTGCGCATGAACAATATCTTGGGCAGCCATTTCAAAAACACCACTTTAATCCATTTGCTGAAGGTGTGAGTGGTTGGCTTGCGAAAGTGGAAATTAAGGGCTAAAAATGAGCATGGAAGCAGTCGCACAATTAAACAACAAGTGCTCACAAATGACTGTAATAAGCACAGAGAGAGTGACCATAATCATGGTGAAGAGCAAGTATTTGCCGATCAACGGCAAACTTATGCTAGTTGCAGGAATTATTTCAGTCTAAAAATGGTGGTTGAACTCTGGACTCAACTTGCGCTCCCAAAACCCTCTCTTGGTCACCGCCGGTGTGCCAGGCGTTGATATTCTTAGGGTGGAAGGGATCACGAGCGGGATTTTGGGCATTGTTTGGTTATAGGAGGGATATAAAGAGCTACACAAACCAAAAAGCTCTCACCAACAACAAGAAGAAAACAGTCAAGGCTACAAGGATGCTGATGCACAGGGCTATTTTCTCGCCGGAATCAGATGGCAAGTAGAAGACCAGGATGGTCAAAAACGAAATACCAACGCATGGAAATACCAAATTGACTAAAATTTTATTGTCACTTTCTGGGCCGAAAAGTGTAAATTACCAGTGTAGAAGAGTGGCTTTCGCCTCAACACCAAGAAGAACTGCAATAAATTAGGGCCAGTGTAATTGATTAACCAATGCCTACCATAATGTCAACATAAGAGCCAGCACCTGGACAACATCCCGGATAGTTCTTCGTCCTTCTCCGAGCAATGCGGGACTTAATTTATCCAGTTTAGGATCACATTACTTGTTTGTGAGGCGGAGGGGTTGGAGAGGGGAAAAATTTCGTCAATGTTGGAGATTCAGACATGTGGTCCCATCTCAAAAATTGTGTATATTGTTTACCATGATTTCCCACTCCACAGATGGATAATAGTCAGACAGATCTTAACAACTGAGTTTTTGGCGAAACAACTAGAAAAAAGGGCTTCACCAATGCCGTTCTTGGTGATAGTGTCATTGTGGGTGTGGCCAGTCTCATCGATGAATTCCTGATAAGCAATGAGCTGAGAAGCGAAGTAAACTAGTAAACCACCTCAAACACAGGCTCAGCATCTAGCAACTCCAAATTGAGCAGGTCTTCTGAGTAACTCCAGGAGCCAAACTAAACCATACACTACTTTTACATAAATACGCAAAAAGTAAGCCCGTTTCCACCTTTAGATGGCACTGTTGCTCATCGAATGGAAACCTAAAGAAGGTAATATTGCTAAGTTAACCAGAAAGTAGTGACATGCACACACCACTGCACATCAATTTGGCACATGCTCTTGAAGATTGCTGGCGGTTCCCAAGTCACTTTGCCTGAATTTCAACACCACAATAGGTAATAGATGATATGAGTGCTAAAATTATCAGACCAGAGTAATGCAGAGTAGCCTTGGTGCTGATGGTAATGTTGTAGTTGCTGTCCGCACTATTAATAAACAGTGGGTTAGTGGCTAAATTACATTATACCCCCAGCTCTCCTTTCAAGCATGCCCAAACTAGCCACTAATCTAGCTGTATTTGGTTGGTAATAGCAAGCATGGAAGACTAATCTTACTTGTTGTACAGCACAATGTCGGGAACCTGCAAAGCGCGGATGCGGATTACAATACATCCTAATTTATTGGTGACTACCCACCCATATCATCTCATAAGGCACATACAGCACACTCACACCTACACGTAAATTTTTGATGGAGCAGAAAAATATGAATGAAACCTCCGTAGTCTGCTGGATTCCACATAAGTTTTTTGTCCATCCAGACTTGTTTTAGCCACACCTAAAAGGTGTAGAAAGTCTGTCATTTTGCACATGGTCGACTAAAAAAACTGACTAACCGAGCACGTCATTATTTGGTCGATTTCATGCTAGAAAATGGTGATGAAAGCTACTTTTTATCTTTATCTCAATAGAATCTCTTCTCGAGAAACTTATATGCAAAAAAACTTATACCACATCAATAATTTGTGAAAGACGAAGTTTTAGATGAATAGTAATGGCTTGTCGAGGACTGTCCGAAGGTCTTCTGTGCCGATTGTAGTTGACCAGCAAATCATCATACAGTCTCTTTGCATCTTCGTTCCCACCCACCAATGCCCAAAAGCCCCCCATCAATAGAGGTAGGCAAGCAAGGCAGCAATTGGAGAACATATTTAAAAGACTAATCCAATTCTTGCCATGTCAAGTCAAGCACATAAGAAAAGAAAAGTAATTCCCTGTTGGATGGGTATTCACTTTCTTCCCTATTCATGCAGAGAACACTTGCCTGTCGGCTATGTGTCCAGCCGTGGACTATGCTAGCATTTAACTGCTGCTATTCTTTTCAGCTGAGCAAGAAAACAATGACAGAGTTTGGCCAGCCAGTTAGCTAGATGCACCATCCATTACTCACTTTTATTAAAAAGGAATGAAGTAGATCTATCTATGGGAAATAAGGAGAAAGAGTTACGACTTGTAGAAAAAGTATAAACTCGAGTTTTACAATTGTGCATAAACAAGTCACCACAGGCAGTCCCTTTGTATTTAGGAGTGACGGATGGACCTTTAGCGATTATTGGGTGCTCCGGCCAAACGGAGAATGCTATTATTTGAAAAAAGCGACTGTGCTTAGTAGCAGTGATATGCGACTACTTTACGCCTTGATTTCCCAAAATAAACAATTCTCCGGCTTTGGCATATTTTTTGTCTCTGCATTTTTTTCCGGCACCTCTCTTGCTCTCAAGGTCTCTCAAGGCTAGAAGGCGACACCAAAGACAGAGAAGAGAGCCAGAATTTTTAATCCAAGACCACAGCTAGAAGATGACACCTAATAACAGAGAAGAGAGCCAGAATTTTCAACCCAAGACCACAGCCAGAAGATGACACCAAAGACAGAGAAGAGAGCCAGAATTTTTGACCCGAGACTGAAAATCTGAACAAGAGACTTAGACTACCTTCTGTGCACAGGGTATTAGTTATACAGCCCATTCCTAGTAAGTAAAACCGTGTTTAAATTATACTCTTTCCCTGAGTGGGCCCTCTTTACAAAATGGCCCTTTACTTGTCTCTATCCCTCCCCTATACAGCCCTTCATCCCTTTAAAAATGGCCAAAAAATGCTTCTGATATGTTTAATGTACCGGAGAAAGAGCCAAGTGGGCGGGGTGTATAATACAGTACAGTCAAGCCTGGATAACCCGGCGTTAGCCTCAAGGGATCAAGCTCTGAGTGCTCAATTATCATCAAGCGTGTCTAGTTATTCAGGTCCAGAGTCGATAGAAACCATCGACTCTTCCACATTTTTCTTGTTAAAAGGTTGTGCCAACTTGTTGTGGTGATTTGTATAAGTGCCAACAATTGTGCTTGTTATGTGCTTGGTGCTGTCAGAGAGCACACAAACATGCCAACAATTTGCCAGTAATTGCACACGCCTCTAATGAAGAGACCAGCAAGCAGCCTAGCTAGCTGCTGGCCAACCCTCCGCCCAAACAAGCCACCTTCTAATTCATTTACAGGCAGTAATAATTGTTGTTTGTGCTGGCAGGAAGGAAGGAGGAATGTGCGTGGCAGCTGGCTGAAACAAAACTTTGTCAGCCTCATCCACAATTCTGGCTTTCAGCGAGTTTTTCCTGGAGGTGTTGCTTCTTTAATTTTTCTTCGACTTTATGCTGTCCAGCCCAGCTAGTCCTCGACACCCCCGATAAGTCAATACCCCAAGGAAGATGCCGAGAAGCCGGTTTATCAAAAAGTGGGCCTGGATAACCCGGCACTTACAGCCTGGTCTCTTAGGCTTGCCGCCGGGTTGTAGTAGGAAAAATTGCCTAAGAAAATTCGTTCTCTAAGGGTTATAAGGGCTAAGACTAGGACCAGGCGCAGCAATTGATGGGATTGCTTAAGCAGTATAATTGGGATTGAAATCCAATACATTTGGTGCCTCCAAACATGCTTTTCTCCGGCTTGGCATACACTCAAGCGGATTTATTTGCTATTAATGGAGTGGGGAAGATGTTTTTGGTTTCACACTGGAGGCAGCAGCATAAAATTATTGCCATTTCCTCTGCATTATTATCGCAGGTCTTTAATGCATGTGTGGGTGCCCCTGGAGTGTGCAAATAGGCTGTGTTTGTTCTTCATCTTTTTGTCATTTAATGAGGAGCAATGCCATTTTTAGATGACAATTGGCATAAATCTGAGCCAAATTCTTTGTTTCTATATTAAACAAGCTCATAAATATTTATTGCATTGCATATCTGTGTGTTCATTTGTTGAGACTTGTTGTAATGGTAGGACCGATGAGCACAGTTTTAGCTTAGCCGCATGACTTGTGCTTGAGGAAGACTATTTTTGGGGTCCAGAGAGTATACCGGATCCAGGGAGTATAATGGACCTTTCTAGTCTTTCATCACTTTATCATGCAATCGACTCACGATATAGCATAGCCTCATACAATTAAAAGGCTAGGTTCGACTCGGCAAAACAAGCTTAGAGTAAAGTAAAAATAGAGTGAAGAGATGTTAGCTAATCTCGCCATCTTATCTATTGCCATCTTTGAGCAGGAAATTAATGTCTGACATATTGACTGGCAATAGTCTGCTCCTCCTCTCCCTCCTTTCCCGAGAATTTCACATGATTGGTTTAGCCAATCGCGTGTATCATTTCCATTAGTGTTTTGGCCAAAACACACCAGTTTCTTACTATTTCAGCAACCAAACAACTAAATTTTCACACACCAGTTCGGTATTTGGAGCCTGATTGCTTGAGGTTACCGCCGGGTTACACAAGTTCGACTATAGTAGGAAAATTGCCTTAGAAAATTAGTTCTCTAAGGGTAATAAGGGCTAGGACTAGGGCTATCTCTAGGGTAGAGCTAAGGCTTAGGCTTATTGAGTAGGGCTAGGGTTCAGAGTAAGGCTGAAGAGGTAGTGATTACCAGCCCATATATATACTTCCCCTCCCTGCCCCTTACTTTTCCCTTCCCCTCCCTATACCTTTTTTTTTTTTTGGGTGGGGGGGTTATAGTACAGTAGTGCCATTCTTGTTTTAAAAAACAGATAAACAACCTGTCGAATGCTTGGTCCCAATTGATTGGGTCGACCGGTTGGAAATCTATTTAATGGCTGTCTAGAGAAGTGTATTGTGTAAATTTTTCTTCTACCCCTTCACTCACTTAAATGAGCATTTGGACGCTTGAAAGGGCTCTGACTTTTAATCTTAACTAAGCCTTTTCTCCATTTTAGAGACCCTATTAAAATGTCTGCTCAAAATTTGGCAGTTTGTGAACAACCAAATGCTGACTATTAACTAAACAAGAAACATGGTTTGTCTGGAGTGCACTTGGATATTGCTGCCAATGTTTGTGGATTGGACGGCTGCCTTTATTGGGTTAGACCTTTTATTGTCATATGACACCGATAGAAGCAAACGGGTTGCTCCAGGCTTGACTTCATTAATTTTCTTAATGGATCAGTCTGGGTGATCTTTGTTTTATGAGTTTTTGAAGACTAGGGTAAGCAATGGTCTTTTCACTACTCTTAAGCATACGACTAAGGATTAGTCTTGGGATAGGCAACTAAGGTTAGCCGTCAGCCACCAAACCTAGGTGAAAGAGGATAGTCACTGGGTCTAGGCTCACCTACGCTGGCTTACCCCAAGTCTTAGACTTAGTTTTATGCCCATAAGTTAGCTTCTAGATGTAAAGCTTTCTAATTCATGCTCTTGATCAAAAAGTGCATCTAGAGGCACTTTTTGCCCTGGTCCAGCAAGGAAAACGGGTAAATAGTCTTTACATAAAGTGGCCCCCTAAAATTGCCTTCCCCTCCCAATACAGCCCTTATTCCCCCTTTTTACGCAACCTGTATATATAAACAGACAAGACTTTTATGACATGGTTCTAAAATGAACAAACAACTTTTTTTTTCCGTGTTCATGTTGAAAAGACTAGAATAAATCTTTTGTGTCAGCTACGTGCACAAATTTGAAACAAAGGAGACAAATTTTGTTTGGCAAACAAGTGCGAAAATTTTCGCTTGAAATCCCAAATGTTTTGAAATAAGTGTTTTTGAGAAAGAAGACATCAAAAATGACTCTACTGGATTATAATCCCCGTAAATTTAATATACCCTGCTGCCCCCTGTCCAATGAGAATGCCGCTACTTTAACTTAATAACCTAATTTAAAAGAATTTTAAAAAATCTGCGCTGGCCTACCCCAAGCCTAAGGCTTTAACCCCACGCTGTTACGGCTAACCCACGCTGGCCAAGCCTAAGGCTTATTTTTTATGTCTGAAGTCTAAAAATACCACACACAAGGTTGCCCACCTTGGTCTCCCAAGGCAAAACAGAGCCAGAAAGTAAGAGAAAAAAAACCACACCAAGTGGGACATCCACTTGGTGTGGTTGGTGTCTGTCTGCCCATAAGTGAACACTCTGAGCCTACCCAGCCATTTTCAGAGCCAATCAACAGGGCACCATTAGTGCCTGTCAATACCCACACTTCTCTGACAACCGACAGTGCGGCGTTCATGATGCCCACCTTTTGGAAGGCTGGATCTGTGACCCAGACAATATTTTCAGCATGTCGGAAGGCAACTTTTTCACCAGCTCAAGCTCCCACAATTTATAATACCTCCTTTTTAGTGTATATAATAGATGAGACTCTCCAAAGAGTGTACTCGCAGCACGAGAGTCAGTGCCAGTGTTTTCTGGCTTCTTTTAATTCTTCAGACAAGGTGGGCAAGACAATGTTTCGAGATTGGAGTTTATCCACTTTCAGAAAACAAAGACCCGGGCCAAGAGGAAAAAACCTTGCTGGTACAAATTTGGCTTTGCTTTTCTCAAGGAGTTGGACCCCACGGCACGTGCAATCGCAGAAGCTCAGACGTTGGTTTTGGGATATAGGACAGTTGGGCATGGTTTTTTCCAAACATCTTGGCTCTACTGCAATATATCCTCTCCAGTCAATGATTTTTTTTAAGTGTATACCCAAGGTATACCCTGTTGCAGCCCTAAGCCTTAGACTTAGTGTAACCCAGCATAGGTTAGCCGAGACCTAGGGTATACCCTGTTTTAGCGAGTGGTGTATACCGCAGTAGAGTCTAGTTTTTTATATTTTTGAATAAAGGTACCCATTTTTGAAAGAAATTGGTTACTCTAAAGCCATGAAGTACTGACCTCAGGAGTCCGAATCTGAAAGCAGAAGTTTAAAAAGTGATTTGGTTGCTGAGATATGGTCCAAAAGACTTTTTGGAACACCGACCACCTTACTCGCAGCCATATCTCGACAACCAAGCCACTTTTCAATATTCTGCTTCCAAATTCTGATTCCTAACGACATTTCGACTGGCTAAAAGGCCTCAGAAGAAAAATATTCTTTCAAAAATGGGTACTTTTATTCAAAAATACCAATAAGTTTGGGAAAAAAAGCCAGGAGCAACTGCCTTTTTTGTTAACGGGTGGCCCAAGCATTTTTGACCTTTTGGGCTTCTATAAGATTTCCTTAGGTCCTCTCCTCTTTTGCTACCTAGAAAGCAGACAATCGAACCTCTCAACAATGAAAATTCTTTCAACGCCCTCCAGCCATGTGGGATCACTGTTCCATAGTTGACTGGGGTAACTGTTCCAGAGTTGACTGGGGTAGTTAGTTAGTAGTTAGTTACCCCAGTCAACTATGGAACAGTTATCCCAATCAACTCTGGAACAGTTACTCCAGTCAACTATGGAACAGTTATCCCAGTCAACTCTGGAACAGTTACCCCAGTCAACTCTGGAACAGTTATCCCAATCAACTCTGGAACAATTACTCCAGTCAACTATGGAACAGTTATCCCAGTCACTCTGGAACACTTACCCCAGTCAACTCTGCTTCCAAACTGTTCCAGAGTTGACTGGGATAACTGTTCCAGAGTTGACTGGGATTACTGTTCCACAGTTGACTGATATAACTGTTCCATAGTTGATTGTAGGGTTGGCCTCCCTCCCGTAAAATTGCTAGCGGGAGGGATATTAGCAAAAGATTTAAGGCGGGAGGGATGACGGGAGGGATTTTGGGCACTTTTTGGCCACGGGAGGGAGGGATGTGCGGGGGGGAGGGACGCGGGAGGCCAACCCTACTTAGGGGTAGGTAAACATGGGGTGGTGAACTTGGGTTTATACGCTCCCATATACCTATTAAAGGGATTAAGGCTGTAACAGGGTAGTCACTGGGTATCGCCTAACCTAGGCTGTCGGTAGTTATGTCGTAGTAAAGCCCATGTTGACTAGTCTCTCAAGTTTCTTTGGTTTCTTAGATAAGTTTGTGGTACGCATATCAACTCCCAAGCCCTCGCGCCACCTGCGGAGGCCTGGGACTTAATGAAGGCTTCTGCAATTTCAGCAATGAGCACTGTTCCAACCACTCACTGTTGATGGCTGACCAAAATTATGTGCTCACCAACCAGTATGTTAAAATTGGCAATGACACACTGTCAGATTTGTTTGCAGGGAAAGCGCATTCCTCTACGTTCAAAACTACGCTCGGGTGGTTCGTGAACGGTGGGCCATTGGCGAGTGTGGTGAAGACATTCTGATCTTGGTTGTGCAAACTCCTCCTGACCTTGTAAGCAGTTCACCAACATAATTGGGCATTACTATACATCTCCTAATACACATTGTGAATTTTTTCGGGTTGTCTTTTAACCATGGTGTAAAGAAACGGGGAGAAGAAAATGTTTAGTAAATTTGAGCAAAGAAACATTTGTCTGTTTGACTGGCGTGTGCTGGCTTCTATTGAACTAAAGTATTGGTTGGGCTATACTGCGATATACTCTAGACCTCCCCGAAAAAAGTTGTGAAAGTTTTGATCTGACTGTCCTGCATATAAGGGAAGGGTCGACTTTATTACACCAAAATTGGCTGAAATGTGTGTGTTTAGTTGGTTGGCAGGCAGTCTTCCAAAGGTGATGCCCACTTTCCTGCAACTCCTGTAGGCACCTTTCTCTACTTAAACGATCTATTTAGTCACAATTTATCAGTTTAGATGGTTTTTGTCTCTTACGGGTATGCTATACTCAATTTTTTTTAAACCTTTTTGTCTACAAAGCTTCCAGGTCTCATGTGGTCGAGCGTTTCAGCACCGTTGACACTTACACTTTGCCGTAGGTTTTTTTTTTTCATTTTGTAGCTGTCAAACAATTTGAGTTTAAGCGCTGTTTTTTGGGCTGGTGTATTCCTCCTCCTCATCCTCCTCCTGCTCTTCCTCCTCCTCCTCTTCCTCCTCCTCCTCCTCCTCCTCCCTCCTCCTCCTCCTCTTCCTCCTCCTCCTCCTCCTCCTCC
>BBSZ01014560.1:16068-31646 GCA_000981365.1 Subanguina moxae
AAGTGAGGCAAAACTGTCTCAAAAATACAAATTTGAACATTCGTCTAGACCGATTTTGTCCGGCCCGATTTTGGCGACTCGCAATTTATCCGCAACCCAGGGGGCCTATATGAACCTATATGGAGGGGTACCAAGGCTATTTTTCTTGTTTATTTCAACTTTCTCCGGCCTCTAGGTTTAAATTTTTTTCTACTGACCAATAATATTTAAATGATATATCGAAAATCGACTATGCTTTACAATATAGGTTTTTCAGAATCTTTAAGTCGAAATATACAGTTGGCGAATGTCCCTTGTTAGAGTAAAAAGCTCACATGTCTCGATTATCAATGTGTTGCTCGTACGCTTCCAATTCATCCACGTCATTTTTGGTCTCATCAACAATGACGTAATCACCGTCAACATTCTCTTTTGCATCATTATTTACCATGTTTTCTTCTTGGTAGTTATTTTCAACAAAATTGTCACTACTTTCTTTTTTATTGATGTTTTCCTGAACGCATTTCTTTTTCAGCTTAGTATCTAATAGCTCTGTCAATTTGTTAACGTTGACATATTCATACATCTCTGCTGCACTCAACTCTATCTCAAATTCGTCGGTCAAATGGTTTCTAATATGTTCAATTTGTTGTGAATCCACTCCCAGTGACATCAGCCCAGCATTTGCGTTGATGTTTTCTAGTCCAGTTATTTCTTTGATAGCATTTTTGATGCCTTCTTTTGCATTTTCGGTTTTCAATCTAACTATTCTCTCTCTATTAGAAGATTCTGTTTCACAATTTTCAGTCAATCCACTAATCAATTCGGTTAAATGTTTCTGTTGTTCTCTTACTCTCTTCCAATCTGCATTAAACACTATTGTGTGGCCATTTCTCCGACTTTGCTCAACAAACAATATCGCTTCCTTAGGTGCTAAAAACTTCCACCCTCCATTTTCAATTTGCTGCCTTATTCTCTGTTTGCTTTCACCACTCAACATGCCTACATCAGCCCAAGGACCGAATGAAACAACTGATACATTCATTTGTTTGCTAATTTTTGGTTCAAATTTTTGGCACATCTGAGTCATCAAAGCGTTAGCCACTGCATAATTGGACTGTCCCAACGATCCCAAAACGGCAGCCACAGATGATATGGCTGTAAACTGTGTAACTCCATGCAAATCAGCTAGCTCCAACAAATTTTTTGTGCCTTCAACCTTTGCCTGCATAACTTCTTCCATATTTTCGGGGGTTAAATTAGCGATCAGACAGTTTTGAACTACTCCTGCACAGTGGATTATGGTGCTTATGCCGGTGTTTTCTAAACTTTTTGTTTTTATTTTGTGGTTATGTAACACCATAGTTAGCTGAATTTGGAGACCGCTATGCTTTAGAAATTTTTATTTTTCTTCACATTTACTTTTTAATTACTTTCTCCCCTATTTTTCACACTATTTATCAAATTTTATATAGTCATCACAGTGCTTAAGTGTTTTTTCTTCAACTTTCTTTAACTTTCTGAGCATGGATGGAACAAGCTGCGTGTCCTCAAAGAGACCCTACTTGTATGCTTCAGCCGCCTCTTGAATAGCCGACACAGTAGACATTCTGAAATAGGATAGTTGTTTGAAGAAGTGAGAACAGAAGTAAACCCACTGGAAACGAAGCTCAGTCTTGTATTTCTGAGCGATTTCACAAACTAAACGCTGGAAAAGCAGCTTGCGGCAATCTTCTGACCTGCAAAACCTAAAAAGAGACACAAAGAGGAAGACGAAAACTGATAAATTAAAAAGACTTATCTAATGGCTTACAAGTTTCCACGGCGTTTGACCGGCACACCTGAAAACAAAAATATAAACCAAACTATCAATTCAGCCGACAAAAATATGGAGCGAAAAAAAGAAACACGACTTCAAACTGAAATCAGCAAAGCAAAATTATTTCAAATTAATAAAAATAATTCGGCAAAAAGCAGGCGGTCGCGCGCGCTTCCAAACGTCGAAATTGCCATGATGAATAAGTGACAAGGTCCTTCCTAATAAGTGACAAGGTACCAAAACTCTAAAATAACTGATATAGATCAACTAAACCACCATGACCGGCATAATTACTATATAAAGATTTCATAAATTTTAGTAAAAAGGGGGGCAATAAAGCATAGGAGTTCCTAAATTTGTAATAAATATAAATTATAAAATTAAGGACGACATTTTTTTCATGGTTGACTATGTAATTATCTTCACATTTACTTACCTTTTAGTTACCGTAAATTAAAAAAGTATATAATTTTTTTTTAAATTTGACTATGAATATAACCGAAACTACTAACAAGGAATAATTATTAAACCACAGTTACCATATAACCCCCATTAATTCTCTTCTCTCTCTAATCACCGCGGACCGACGTGACGAGATAGAGGGTAGAATTAATAGAAATTATACGGTAATTATATTGTTAATATCTTAATACTTTAACTGTGGTTTTATACAGTTAAACCACAGTTAAATGTAAATATATAGTTTATGGTAAATTTACACTTACGACCATAGCTATCTATCCAGCCAAGTTAAATTTATGAAATTACCGTATTCTCCTTAATACAATCCCCCCCCCCTAATTCAAAATCATGTTTTTGGCATTGTGTTTTTGACCTACTTTTTGCAGACAACTCTCAGGCAAGTTACCATCGAAGTTGTAGCTAAGGTAATAAGCTACAATTTGAGTTGTAACTCGCCTAGGGGTTATTTGAGAAAACTAGGTCTAAAACAAAATACCAAAAACAAGATAAGGGTGCTGTTCTATTAGGGAGAATATGGTAGTTAAAAAGTGACATGTGGGTTACCTGCAAATATACTGTTAAGGCTCTTCTTATCCCTACAATCAGCAGAATATGTCTTGATGCTTTTAGTGTCCGATTTTGTTTTTGGATTGTCAAATCTCCTGCCAATAAGAATAAATTGGCCAACTTGCTTGCTCATTTGGTCCACAATTTGTTTGGCTATTCCTCCCATTCCTCCAGTGATCAGCACTTTTCCCTTTAGCACTCTTTTTGGCTCATCTTTCAAGCTGATTGGTACCAGCTTTTGAGCTAATAAATTGCCTTGTGCGTTCAGCAACAATAAATCACTTTTAGATGCGTATTGTAAAGCATTAAATTGTTGATTGACTAGTTGATTTAAATTTTGCTGGTTCAAGGTGGGTAATAGACCTTCTAGCATCACTATTCTATAGCGCAAATTAGAGTATTCAGCTGCTGCAGAGCGAATAAATGCAGATATTTGCAAGCTAAATAGTAATTTTACCACATTTTCTGTAGCAAAAGCCTTCTCCCCATATTTTAAGTGGTCTTAAATTTTCTATAGGCAGTGTTTTTATTTCTGACACTGAAACTTTTGTAAAAGTGAGCATATCTCACAAAAACTAAACGTTTTACCAAAATTCTGTGAGGTGCGTTAGAAAGCTGAGGAATTTCTGCTTCAAAAAGGTTCAATTGTATTTTTCAAAAATTAAAAAGCTTTAAAAAATTGGAAAAACAAGTGTCAGTTTAGCCTAATAAACTGACAGTCAATATAATAAATGTCAAAAGAAGAAAATATTTTAACCTCATATGTTTGCAAATTTTCATTTACCTCTGGAAGTGTCCTCCTTTAACAAGGAAAACAAGGTAACAAACTGATCCTCTCGGCCATTTACTGATCAGTTTGGCGATTGACAACAGGTGTTGCAGGCAGTTTTCTTCTTTTCTGCTCCATAAAATAAGTATGTGAGATATTTGCATGTGAAGCAGCATTTTCACGGAGCTTTCAATCGAAAACGGATTGATTACCAATTTTGGTTTGAATATAAGGTTGTTGGAGTCAAAGTCAAGCATTGCATAGTCGATTGCATAGACTGAAAGCTGTTGTGCAGGCACTTCTTTGTAGACTAATTCATACATTAGTTTGGTTTTTAGAAAATGTTTCAAATCTTGTTCTTCTATATCACTCCTTAGCGAGTTTTCTTCTTGTTCTTCAAATGGCCAATATCTCTGCCTATTGAAGCAATATCCCGGCAATTCATCCAACCTATTATTGACTTCTCTTGGATTAAACACCTCTGCAGAAAATGCCATCCGGTGCATAAACATTCTTCCAAAAACCTAAATAGTCACCTATCAATTGTTCGTTAACTCTATTTGTGGGCAGTTTGCTAGGGTTGTTGAATGGTAAAATTTAATCATTTTTTACCGGTAAAAATATTTATTCGACAACTTTTTGTCTAATCTTTTTTTTAAAGCCATTTTTATATATTTTTATTTTTTCTTAGCGACGCAAAAAGTTATTCAAGAGCCTATTCTACTAAACTTTATTTTTAAACTTTATTCCTAGGCAATTTGCCTTCGAAGCTGATTTTGGAGTTTGTGAGTCACGGTTGTCCAATGATTTATTTTCAGTTCAGTTTTCCATGTTTTTTGGTAGTCAACTGAACTAAAGTAGTAAACTAGAGTCAAAAAGAGAACGGGAACGTGGAGTAAAACGACACTTGGTGTAAAGGGTGCAGTATTTTGAAAACTCACAGTGTCGACGCCGACTAGAGAAAGTAAGAAAAATTTGATTTTTCTTGTTTTATTTGTTTTGCTCTCTGCCCCCTTTTTTCTCTATTGCATTCTCTATTGCTTTCTCTATTGTATTGGGCCCAGCCCTTGGCTTTTCCTTGCTTAATCAATTCTCCGCCCATTGTGCCCAGCCCTTGGCTTTTCCTTTTAATCAATTCTCCGCCCATTGTTCGGCTATAAAAGCCAGGGATCTTCCATAAATATTCAGTCTTCCGAGCTTCACCAGCTCCACTCTTCACTTTCTTCACCAGCTTTATATGCTCTTCCAACTTTCCTGCATTTACTACATTTATCTTCAATAAATTTCCTCTGTGAACTTGGGAAAGCACACACAAACCATACACACTCACACACACAGATAAACAAGGGAAGAACTAACTTCACACAGTTCTGTCCTCATCAACTTTCTGAAGTTGATCACACTCAGGAATCCAGTAAACTTAGTTTGCTTCGGATTTCCCTCTTCTGCAATCCCAGGTTTCCACACACAGTGGCTTTTTTGCCTCCTCTGTTAGAAAATTGAGGTAAAGTCGTTGGTAGGAAACGGTAAATTCATCGTAATTTTTGGCACTCTGTTTAATAATTTCTTGTTTAAGGCTTTCTGTATATGAGTTCATACATTAATCGGGTTTTTAGAAAATTTCTGATACTGGTGTGAGATACTCTTAAGTAGGCTTGGGCGATAAGGCTTAAATGGGATTCGAGAATCCCGCCAGATAAAAACAGGGAATCCCGACGTGATTTTGAAACTCGGGATTGGGATTTTGAAAATTTCTGGGATTCCTAAACCGGGAATCCTATGGGATTTCCTTCCGCTTAGAAATTTCTACACAGCTTAGAAACTTTAGAACTCGAAAATTGTCAGTCATAAAAAATAATGTTTGAATATAATCTCCACGACTTTTATTATAGAAAATATATTAGTATTACTTACTCTGTTCAAAGCCACTGAAGGTCTCTCCTTTAGCTCAACTATCAGAGTTAAATTAATCACAAAATCTGCGTTGTTGAATCCATTCCTCTTTTTCTGCACTCTGACTTCAAAAATTGACTTTATAAGCTTGGCCAACTCTTCGCTCTCGACAACCACTTCTTTCATTTCCACTCCACAGTTGATGAAATAAGCAAGTAAAGCCAAAGCCAATTTTATTTTGCCTTCTTGACAGCCAAATCTGCTTTTCTCTTTGCGCCAATTTTCTCTAAAGCCTGTGTGATTGTGTAGCAATTCAGCAAGAGCCATGTTGAAAACGTTTTCATCCTTTACTACATCATCCACAACAAAAATTACAGCTTTCTCTTCTATACTTGTTTCTTCCTCTACTTCTTCCAATAGATCTTCGTTGAAGTGAGCCAAACAAGCCCACCTACAGTTGTATTGCATTCTTTTCTGTAATCGATTGCACACTTCTCCAATAAATTGTTTATTTGATACTAAATAGGCTTGGAGCTCTTCCTTCATTTTGATTAGAGATTTATTGCAGTTGGCCGATAGGAGCAGTAGTTCAGACGGCTGAATCAAATAATCTTGGTTGCTTTCTTCTTCTCTACCAAATTGGTTGACTATTAGACAAGTATTGACTCCACTAAACCCAAAACTGTTGATCATAGCTTTGTTGACCTGCATCTCCATACCTATTACAGGCATCACTAACTTTATTTCTTTGTCCTTCAAAGCACTTCTAATTTGACTGCTGAGCACATGAAAGTGGTTGATGGCTGGCAAATAACTTGTTTCCATTGTATTCAACACTTGGAGCAGCCCAACCCCTCCGGCTGCTGCCTCACAGTGACCATAATGGGTTTTGCTAGCATTTACAGTTAATTTTTTGAGATTACAGTCATGTTGGCTATATACAGTTGAATTTTGGTCCTCATAGTTAATTTCCTGATTTACAGCTGATTTGTATTCGTCACAGTTAATTTGACCATTCATAGCTAACTGCGTCATGTTCCTCTCAAACACCTCTAGCAAAGCAGTAGCCTCAATAGGATCGCCTAGATGAGTGGCACTTCCGTGCACCTCTACCAAATCTAACCCTCCAACACATCCACTCATCTGCAAAGCTTGTGACATAACCCTTTTGTAAGCCTCCAAGCTAGGCACAGTTAAACCTGCATTGGCACCTCCAGTATGGCCCAAGCTCCAGCCAGTTATTTGCATGCCAGAACCCTTCAATTGCTTCACTCCCTCCAGTAGAAACACTACCACAGCCTCCCCCCTCAAATACCCATCTGCAGAAGCATCAAAAGTGGCACATCTCTGCAATCCACTCAACATCTTGGCTTTCTCCAAGGCCATTGTTGTTTTCTTGTTGAGAATACAGTTGACAGCTCCAACCAATGCAAACCTGCATTTACCACTTTTTAGAGATTCACAAGCAGCAATTAAAGCTGTTGAGAAGGAGGAACACCCAGTATCAAATGTTTGTGTAGGGCCGTGTAGGCCAAAAAAGTGGGATAATCGACCGGCTAATACACTCGAGTTGGTGCCTGTAGTAAGGTAGCCGCTTAATTGGTCTTCTGGAAGTTGGCTGAAAATTTTTTGGGCAAAGTCAGAGGAACTGCAGCCAATAAATACTCCTGTGTTGGATGGTAGAAAGGTTAGAGAAGCGTCGTGCACAGCTAAAATATTTTTTATTAACTGGTGCTTCAGGATAGGAGTTCATACGGATTTTGGATACGAATTTTCCTAAAGATTCGGGTCCCTGGTAACCCGAACTTCAAAAAACGGGTAACCTGCGGGTAGACAAAATTTTGCGAAAAAAAATGTGATATTACCAAATTTTCCAACAATTTTGTTTATAAAAGATCTGACAACACAACAAGACAAACACCAAACAACGGCAAACAAACAATATCAGTAAGAGAAGTTAAAAAGCGGCAGAGATCTGTTAAGAAATGAGTTGCGCCACACGGAATGGCTCTAATCAATTTCTTTTGAAATAGTAAATGTCTGTGGCACGGCTGAGAAGCTATCTACATGCGACCGAGGTAGACGCTGCTTTAAAGTCGTTTTAAGACAACTTAACAGTTTCGCCTTCGAAAAAGCCAAACTTCGATTTATCGAAACCTATTTTTCAAAAATGTGTGTCGCCAAATCTACGTTTGGCTTTTTTGAAGGCGAAATAGTTGAGTTGTGTAAAAACGACTGGCAAATTAAGAATCCTTACGATTCTTTGCCCCAGGGACATTAATATCAAAATGGGCAAAAGATGTCGAAAGTTGAGATAAAAACATGATCGGACCTAGCTGTGGATCCAACTTTTTAGGGGGCTGTTACAACGAGGGTTGACTTTATGAGCGAATCCAAACATTCCGAGCACAGACATCACAATGACTCACCTTCCACAGCTGCTTCCATCAACCATCTCTGCTGTGGGTCTATATAGATGGCTTCCTTTGGGGTGATCTTGAAGAAGGAACAATCTATGTGGGTGACGGGTGGCAGCTCCGAAGGAGTCGTTTTACTTAAAAAAGAGTTCAGAATGTGGCTGTTGGATTTGGAAGAGGAAGATCTGTTCCAGCCTTTGATTCGGATGTGTAAAACATTTGTAGATTGTTGTTGGGCTGGCAAACAGTCGCTGTGAACGAGTTGGACGGCAGATCTTAAAGATGATTTTGTTTGCATTTCATTTGGCAATGATATTAGCCCATCATTTACGGGTTTAGCTTCAATGAAATCTACATTACTATCACTGGAAGGCAACTTGTTTATTTCATCATTCAAAGCTAGCTTTTTTTCTTTACTTTTTTCATTGACCACAGTTGAATTTACTCTTTGATGGTTGTCTGTGGCATCATCTACAGTCAATATAGTTGATTTACAGTTATCTTGGTCATTCTTCATAATCAACTCTGTGGTCTCATAGTTAATGTGGCCATCTACGGTTGACTTGTACTCCTCACAGTTAATTTCCAGCTCGACACGGTTTTTCTTGAGCTCTCTTTTGAGTGCTTTCACACCTTCCATTTGGATTAGCAATTCAGCATTTTCACCAAACACATCCACACATCCAACGGCCAAAGTTTTGTCCTTGTGCATAACTTGCCCAATAATTAGATACTTTTTTGTCCTTTCGGTTTCACAAATGCCACATTTGCTGTATAGAGACTGGATTTCAATTGGAATGTAATAACATGGATTCTCTTGGGTTTTTGACAAAGCCACACTCAGTGCTTGCAGACCTAAATTCATAAAATTATAGGCAACAATGTACAGCAAACTATAGACCTAGATCGTAGAGTAGCCAATTTGGAAAGTTCCCTTTCTCTACAATTGCATGGACAGAGTTTTTTGCGCCATTGTAGAGGACATTTGTAAGAAGGCGAAGGGAATTCCCATAACTGATTCCAGCCTGGGAGATTCTATTGTAATACTCGTCAATATTGGTTGGTTGGTATAGAAGTTGTTGCTGGAGTCTGGATGTTGGTGGTTGAGCACAGGAATATGTGCAGGAGGAAAATGTATTTTGGTAGGAGAACAGTTTGAATTCAGATTTTTTGGATTGGGAGACTTGCATATGGTTGAGATGGCTGATTTTTAATTTATTATGGAATTTTAGATTGGTTATGTAAAAGTTTTGTTGGTTCAAATTAGGCATTGAATAGTATTGCTTTTCAAAGCAATGGATTTGATACGCGGCAGGCACTGAAAATAATAACCATGAACTCTATCATTGTCACCAATTTCTGCAAAAACGAGCACACTTATAACAACTTAATATTCGCTTACCGAGCACCTCTCCATCCACAATATGATCACAAATATATGCCAAAGAGCTGTGTATTTCCTTAAAATTAACGTCGAAAATCTCCTGCTGTTCACTTCTAGTATAATTTCTGTGCACTGGCTTTAAATTGATCCAAATAAAATCAGTCAACATTTCTAAATTGTTGTGTTCAAACAAGTCAATCACATTTACAGCAAATCCTTCTCTATAGGCATTCTTCAAGTCTTCATTCAATTGAGTGGTCAGACTGTAAAGCTTGAAGGAATCAAAGCCAATCTCCATCAAACCCATGTGCGAGTCGACTGGATTAATATCGTTGGTAGACTCGCTTATCATAGAGACTAATTTAGTTAGCAGATAGTGCTGAAAGTTCTCTTTTGTCACAAACGTATCAATACAGTGTTTGGATTCTTGCATAGCGGCGCCTTGATCCAAGCAATTTGTAGCGTCAGAAGTATTTTCAGACGGACTGTATTGTGAGAAAGCAACTTTTTGGTAGGTGTTATTAAAATGGTTAGGGGAAGAAGAATGCTCTTTTTGACCATCAAAAAGTGGCTTGGCATCTGGCCGATATTTGAGGAACAACTGCCAATCTATTTTAGCCACTAGGATACTCTCTGGATTGCTTTCGATGATAAAGCGGAAATACTTCATAGCCTCTTCTGTTGACAGACCAGAAAAGCCCATGGAATTAAAGTAGGCATTCACTCCACTTCTTTCTGCCATTCCCACCTCTAACCAGTTACCCTAAATATTGTAGATGTTGAATAAGTAAATTCCTGCTCTTTTACCCAGTTAATAGCATTTCCGCTGAGCTTGTTTCTGCGACGTTGTTTAACAAAGCTGTCAATGAAAGCATTAGCTGCAGAGTAGTTGGTCTAAAAGAGGAAATCATAAGAGTTGGTACCTGTTTACTTTCTCGCATATCTATGAAGCACAGTCTCTAATAAAATTACATTCCCGAAATGATTTAAAAATAGAGAGGCATAGGCAAAAGGTTTGTTTAAGCGGGTATGTAATAACCATAGGTCTGCAGGTGATAGGTCTCCGATTTATTAAAACTTGTGAGCTTATTTAATTGCTTCAATACATTCTTCTTAGACTAGTCCGAATGAAATTTGGAAAAGGATTGACTTTGTCAAAACCTGTTATAGAATAATTGTAGAGCGAGACGGTTTCGTGCAATTTAGCTGAACCCGATCCTTATATTTTACATCGGTTATCTAAGAGGTTTTGCGACGGTCTCGTTAATTTATTGGTAGATGTTCTTAGAACTTTAAAGTTGATACTGTATTTGAGACATTGGGAATTTCCTGACTGTACCCTAGTTTACAAAATTAAAGTAATTATTAAGAAATTCAAACTTGCCTGTCCTGCGTTGCCGAAAACTGAGCTAACCGATGAGTTTACTATCAAGAATCTTGGCTGTAATCTGTGCACTTTCAACAGTTTTTCAATATTAAGCAATCCACCACACTTGGCACTTATGACTTTGTCAAAAGTTGAATTCGATTGAAACTCAAAGAGAGCATCTTCACTACAGCCAGCAGAATGGATTATTCCATCCAAATTACCATTGATTTCACCTCTAATCAAGTTGAAGACTTTTTCCATATCACTTAGGTTAGAGACATCAGCTTGATGGAAGTCCACTTCACAGAACCTTCTCAGTTTGTCAACTTCCCCTTCATAAATGCTTTTGAATGGATTTCTAGCGATGACCACTATATAGGTGACATTGTAGTTCTGGATGAGATATTTCAGCATTTGGAAGCCGATACCAGAAGTTCCTGCAAAAGTGATTAGAAGCAGGTCCAAGCAGTCAAACAAGAGCGAAATTAATTACCTCCAGTTATTATCCTAAAACAGTACATACTTCTTAAAAGGGAATTTTGCTTATAAATTGAGGAAATTAAATAGAAATTACATTTAAATCAAATTTGAAACTAAATTGGGTCTGAATTTTATACACTTAATTCTGGGTATAGGGATTCACCAAAAACTTTAAATATCGTCCAGGGTACGTCTCTAGATAAAGAAGGATTTAAAATAAGTAAAAATATAATTAACAACCAGTTTTTATTAGACTCAGCTTTGAACTCTGTTTTTATCCTCCTGCTTTCTCTGTCATATCTTGACAAACTGAGCTTTTTTGCGAACAAAATGCCCTAGGAAAAAACATTTCCTGGAAATATATACTTTCTATTTGAAGGTGCAGAAAAGTCTTTAGAAATTGTCTGTAGCTAGTTAGAGGTGACAGTGATAGATAACTGATAGTTCACCCTAACACGCACTGACGTTTTTTATCAAAGATATTTGCTAAAATACCAACCAATTGCCGGATGGTGCTGGTCTAGGCAGAGAGCAAGTCAAGTCGTTCATTCTGTTCAGCCAATACTTTGGTGGAAAATGAATTTGCTTGGCCTTCTCCACCGCCAAACTTTTGAAGAAGCCTTCAGCGAGACCGTTCAGTCGTACACTCCCTTCACTATCAATAGATACATGCACCAATTTATTTAGTTTCAACATCACATTTGCCAGGAAAATCAGCATTTTCGAAGCATCCAATAGTATTTCTTTTGAAAGTTGGTGTTCCTGAAATTTAACTTTTTTGTTATTTTGTTGTATAAAAATTGATGAATTCAGACATATTAAGATTTAAACAAATAAGGATTGACATGCAAAATATAAAATTAGTCAATGCTTTAAAAGGGCAGGAAACTTGCTTGTCACAGCAGTTTCGAAATTTAAATTCCCGCGGGACCACTAAAAGGGTAGGTTTTCCCTTAAGCTTAGGCCGCGGGAATTTAAATTTCGAAACTGCTGTGACAAGCAAGTTTTCTGCCCCTTGAAAGAACTAACTAAAAGCTGTCGAATTCCAAGTTTTAGAAGTTGGATTAACATATTTTCTCTATGAAGTTAATCCATTGCACTTAGAAGGTTGGTAAGCGGAGGTGTTGGGCTAAGTTGCATCGGGTGTGCTGAGCACAATGGTGTCAGTCATTTCCGTTAGGAGAGTAAAAGATGTTAGAAAAACGCTTATTAAGTAAACTTAACGCGCGGGTGATCCGTGGCTGGTTGCGTTCTGACCTTTCAATAGCTCCTATATGGTTAAGATTAGGTTAGGGAGCACACTTCCGAGCAGTAATTATCTAGATAATTTAGTAGACAGATATGTGAAGGTCTGCCCACTTGCCCTCGACACGCAGCTGGCACGGCTGGTCAAACCTCATTCTACTTAGCACAGCACCTTTGTTCACCAGCTTCCTGAGTGTTGGTTTTTTATTCAGAGTTTCAGTTTTTCTCGGGGCTCAGATTGCCAAACCCTAGCGCTATGCGCTTTATGTTTTCAAATTTTCGGAATTTAACTGTGCTATAAATCACGTTGTAGGGGTTGAGTGGAAAAAATATAGTCATAAAATTTGAGTGGATTTGAATTCAGAGAATGTTTTTCTGCTGGAAAATATTCTCATTAAATTTTTCAATGAATTTTCATTCTTAATTAGCCACGCGTCGATTTCGACTTTTCACGTCGAAAAGTCGATATTTTTGACTTTCGACTCGACACGTCGAAATTTTCAACGCGTCGACAACCTTAATTTTTCATCAAACTCACCTCCCAATCATCAGAAAAAGATATTTGCAAGAAAAGTTCTTTTCCTGCCACATGTCTGGCTAGTAAATTTGTAATTGTATCTGCATCCAGATTGAAATCACTGGAAACTTTCCACGTCTTTTTGCTTTCCAACACTTCAATGCCAAGATTGCCGTTGGAAAACATGACAACTGAAGCATCTCTTGCAAAGTTTGAGTCAGGAATATCAGCAAATAAGTAGACATCTGGTTGAACATTCGCACAAGTGGGTGTTTTAGCTGTTTGACTATTTGAAGATGCGTTGCTTGAAGTGATTTTTGGTTGGAGATGCTTGAGTGTGGACACACTTTGGGCTTCTTTTTCATTAACATTCGTTTTTGGGGGTAAACACACACTCAATCGTCTTGAAATCATAGTAGCCAGAGAATTGATGTTGGGGTAGGAAAAGAGTTCAGTGGAGGATAGATTTAGCCCAGGAAAGTGTTTGTCGTTGAGAGCATTCAGAAATCCTTAAATTTATTGGTCGCATTATTTTTCGATCATTTTAGAAAAGAACTACCATATATACTCTATTTATCCTCTCCATCTAATAATCATCCCCTTTACGGAAAAAACAATCCTCAAGAGTTGATTAATAAAGATTACCATATAACCTCTATTAATCCTGCCCCTCTCTCGTCACGAAGGTCGGTGGTCAACCATTTTTTACAGCTCAACCACCCGACAATTGGGTACTGACACCATACCCAAAAATGTAGCTGAAATTCAGGGCTATATTTTTGGGTATGGTGTCAGTACCCAATTGTCGGGTGGTTGAGCCGTAAACAATGGTTGACCGCCGACCGTAATGACGAGAGAGGGGGAGGATTAATAGAGGTTATATGGTAATCTTTATTAATCATCTTTTGAGGATTGTTTTTTCCGTAAAGGGGATGATTATTAGATGGAGAGGATTAATAGAGTTTATAATAGCTTATAATCTAGGCTACATTTTGGTATAAAACATGCCCAGAAGACACCAGCAAAACATAGGTCAAAAACACAATGCCGCAAACACTTTTTTTTAAATTTAGGAGTTCGTTATATCGAGAGGCGACTGTAGTCTGCTATGAAACCCTTTATACAGTAAAAAAAATGCGTAAAAGCAGACCAATAAGTGCTAGCGAGTCCAGTCCTAAATCTATAAAGCCCACATCAAATTGGTGTTCAGTCAGCGGCTCTTCCAAAGTCAAGCAATCATATATCTGGAATGAACAAGAAGTGAACAAAAATTTTTTATGTTGTCGTCCTATATTTTATTTTTGCTCTTTAATACGTGACTCCGTAGTTTTTTTCTGCTCTCTCTCTGCTGAGCTGTAACAACTAGGATATGCATCAAAAATATCCAAATATTTGGGAAACTTCTACGCATCTTTTTTTATTTGCAGTTTCTCAAATCTTTTAGATGTACATTTTAGATATAAATAGATTATTGAAGAGAGCAGAGAAAAGTTGCACGATGAAATACAATTTAGCAAAAAACCGTCTTAAGCTATTGTACTAAAACTCACGGCTTGTTTAATAATGTGCTTTATCTCTATCAAACCCTTTCTTTCTTCAATTTTCTCTTCCGATTTGTTAAGAAAACTACATTCCTTCTCCTTTTCTACCCATTCGCTGCTAACAATTTCAGTGGGTAAGGACAGTTGAGCAGACATTTTAGCTACTTTCACCACTATCTTAACCGCCAATTGACCATTTTCATCGAAAGCCTCCACAATATTGTCAACTATATTCACATAGCAAACATTTTGCAGTCGGCTGCAGCTGACCTCAATTCTATCAATCTTTTTGCCGAAGTCCTGATATACAGGCAAAGCTCCATAGTGCTGAAGTATCTGGACAAAGGCTTCCAGCAAAACTGGATGGACACGATATTGACTGCTTTTAGGACAGAGAGTGGAGATTTTGGCAATATTGCAGTGGGAATCAAGTTCTATTTGAACACTATCTGTTGAACACATTATGCCTGTGGAGTTGTAGATAAGCTGCTGAAATTGTTTGGCATCGATCTTTTGACAGGGTTCTAGCAGCTGGATTCGCTTGGGCTTAGCAGGGAAGATGGCTATAAATAAAAGGTCAAAAATTAATTTTAATAAGAGTAGAGACAGAAACGTTATTTAGAATGGCTACTGCAAGCGTTATTTGTAAGATCGAGCTCTTCACTAAATTATCGGCGAATAAAGCTAAATGTAGACTCTACATTGTAGAGTATGTGACGAATTAATCAAAATCTCTAGTGGGAGCATCAAAGCTCTTTTTACGCATGCAAAGACTCATGAGGAATATGCAACTAAACTCAAAGTTAAACTGTTTCAAGATAATGTTGATAGAGATACTCCTTCGATTGATACCGGGATGATGGAAGTGTATGCCTACAACAAGATGAAGTGCGGATAAGGATCCCTTAATATTTTGGGAAGTAAAGCTCTTCAACTAATCTAGTCAGGCTAAATGTCCTTATTGATCTTCTTTTAGGAAAGCCAATTGATTTATCCAAAATTAGTTGAGCTTGTAGGTGAGTGAGTATGCGTTCTTTTGTCAATAAATTTAGTTACTGGTGTACCTCCCTTTTGTTTGAGCTTTTGTATGAGTGAAAATTTTGCGAAAAAGAAGGCTTTGAAAACCCCGAAATTTG